>WBZZ01006324.1:15000-17500 GCA_019918135.1 Paulinella micropora
AGGTCTAGGTATGGTGCAGGTAGGTACGGACGAAAATCTCTCTGCCCTTGATGCTTTTAGACTGCCTTTTCATACTCTGACCCCACTATATATTATTTTATACTCTGACCCCACTATATATTATTTTATTTTGAATGAAATAAGTCAGAAGTTAATAATTAAAAATAATAGTTTATTTCATTTCATTTTATTTTGTATTTTACTTTATTTTGTATTTTACTTTATTTTATTTTATTTTATTTTCATTTTGTTAGTTCATTTATTACACTTTATTTTATTTTATTTTATTTTGTTTTATTTTATATTTATTTTATTTCATTTCACTTAGTTATTATCATTATTATTATTATTATTATTATCATTATTACTATTATTATTATTATTATTATTATTATTATTATTATTATTGGCACCGCGATAGCCCAGTGGTTAAGGTCTACCATCTGGGACCTGTCGCCAGTTCGATTCCCGTCGGTGCCAGTATTTTCAAAGGATATTTTCTTTGAAAATAATGGTCTGTCTGGAAGGCTTGGAGCTGCCTTGCGGGGGTGTCAGTAGAGCCTATCGTCAAATCTTCGTACTCCCCTCGCGGGTGAGACGATGGAGGCACATGTGCAGAAATGCATTCGCCATTGACTGAGAAGCACTACTATTATTATTATTATTATTATTATTATTATTATTATTATTATTACTAATTATTTGGACACCGTGATAGCCCAGTGGTCAAGTTCTACCATCTGGGCCCTGTCGCCAGTTCGATTCCCGTCGGTGCCACCAGTATTTTCATTGAACATACCGGCCCCGTCTGGAAGTGTTGGAACTGCCCTTGCGGGGGTGTCATTAGAGCCTATCGTCAATTCTTCGTACTCCCCTCACGGGTGAGACGATGGAGGCGCATGTGCAGATTTGCATCAGCCATTGACAGAGAAGCACTATTATTATTATTATTATTATTATTATTATTATTATTATTATTATTTAGGGAGTACATAGGCCATCGGTCCCTTTCCATGGGCTGATTGGTATAAAGCTCCTAGAGTAATGTTCTATGCCGTCACTTCCTTTATTCCACCGATTGGTGTGGAGACTTTCCTTATGGAATGGAGGACTGGATGCACATGGCCTTTTGGCTCAGCAACTGGCAGGAGATACAGTATTATTATTATTATTATTATTATTATTGGAATAACCTCGGCTTAGTGCAGTCTTGCCCTCAGGAGCTCCATCGGTGGCCCCGATCATCAGCGAGAGACTGACACGGGGGGGTGGAGGACCTCGAACAAGGGTATCGGAGGCTTATGTCCGTTGAGGATATGCCATTAGCTGCATCAGTACGCCTCAGATATAGTAAATCTGCCTTGGAGTGTTGACTGTGACATATTTGAGGGAAATCCCGATGAAAAAACCTAGTCACACTTGCTAAACAGAGTTCCAGCCCAATGGCCTCAAGGCGTTAAACTGTGACGCCAACTCATAACCCTTTGCTGGTAGATGCTGGGGAGGAGGGTCGTTGCGCGCGTAAAAGATCTTAAACTCCGCATATGCTGGTTGATAGCCCAGCACCCAGCAGACACCAGATTATGGGTGGGGTTTCGAGGCAGCTCTAGCAACCGCGCTTGGTGTATGCACTTGCACATTCGGTGACGTCTTGCAAGAGGTTGCTGGGACTGCGGAATAACCTCGGCTTAGTGCAGTCTTGCCCTCAGGAGCTCCATCGGCGGCCCCGATCATCAGGCGAGAGACTGACACGGGGGGGTGGAGGACCTCGAACAAGGGTATTGGAGGCTTATGTCCGTTGAGGATATACCATTAGCTGCATCAGTACGCCTCAGATATAGTATTATTATTATTATTATAATAGTGGCACCGCGATAGCCCAGTGGTTAAGGTCTACCATCTGGGACCTGTCGCCAGTTCGATTCCCGTCGGTGCCAGTATTTTCAAAGGATATTTTTTTGGAAAGTATTGGTCTGTCTGGAAGGCCTGGAGCTGCCTTGCGGGGGTGTCAGTAGAGTCTATCGTCAAATCTTCGTACTCCCCTCGCGGGTGAGACGATGGAGGCACATGTGCAGAAATGCATTCGCAATTGACTGAGAAGCACTAATTATTATTATTATTATTATTATTATTATTATTATTATTATTATTATTATTATTATTATTATTATTATTATTATTATTATTTGGACACCGTGATAGCCCAGTGGTCAAGTTCTACCATCTGGGCCCTGTCGCCTGTTCGATTCCCGTCGGTGCCACCAGTATTTTCATTGAACATGCCGGTCCGTCTGGAAGTGTTGGAACTGCCCTTGCGGGGGTGTCATTAGAGCCTATCGTCAATTCTTCGTACTCCCCTCACGGGTGAGACGATGGAGGCGCATGTGCAGATTTGCATCAGCCATTGACAGAGAAGCACTATTATTATTATTATTATTATTATTATTATTATTATTATTATTATTATTATTATTCAGCCCAATGGCCTCAAGGCGTTAAA
>WBZZ01006325.1:5000-7500 GCA_019918135.1 Paulinella micropora
GCCAACGTACTGCTTTGTAACCGGAACAGCTACTCTAACACTTAGTCGTCACTCAACTGGAGAGGGGCAGACCAAGCATAAAAGTCAAGTAACGACAAGCCGGACAACACTCAATGCCATTATGTATTGTGCGGGCCGGCCGACAATCTCTTTTCCCCCTTGGGGGAAGCCGCCGTGAGCGGTCGACCCCCACACCGAAGACTGACTTCTCATTCCAAGGCGCTCTCGACCGACCGACACATGACATAAGACATTCCGGCTGTCGAACAGATAAAAATAATTTGTCACCGTCTAGAGCGAATCTCATCCGAGAGAACTCCGCAGCGTGCCCCCGAGCTCCAGCTCTATCCCTCCTCTGGCATCAGATGAAAATGCCATCCCTTGATCTTCCCTTGAAAAGAAAATATAGCTGATGATCCGTAAGCGACATCAGACTCCGTTGCATTCCGCATAATATCACGTTTTGGCACGCTGGAAGGCTTCCGCTGTCTTCCAAGACCCTTATGCTCTTCTGTTGCGAGCGGCACCGTGTGGACATCACCCCCCGAATGATCAGGTAAAAACTTATTTATAGATTTCGTCTGGCCGGACACGTCTGAAATGCTATTTTGATCCTAGTCTTCTGGCTGCTTTTTGTCTTTACGTCACTGAGCTAATATAACGAGACATTATTCTCTTTTTGAGGACTGTTTTGGTTATATTACCGACTTACTCTTCCATTGAGCTATCATTGGGGATAGTACAGCCGGTTTTACTCTCCTCTTTTTGCCGCAACTTCCTTATCACACTTCGGTGCACCTACCAATAAAAATGATATGCCCGCACTCTGGACCTCGTCCCATATGCAAAGCGGAATCCTTCGTTCCCCGTTAAATCAAACTGCATGTCCAGAACTACTCTCGGCACATGATAAGCTGCATCGTCCAAGATATGAATTCCAAGCCTTCCCCGTCTCGAAACACAGAAGCAAAGATCCTATCTCGTGTGAGCTCGACCTCACTTTTACTTCTCCAAAACTGCATTGTTGGTGCCAAACCCGACGCAGCTCGTACCCTTGTCTTGGGCTGTACATACGTAACTTGCATCATAGTAAAAAGAAATGATCGAAATCCTTATCCATAACAGTATCCTCATGTGGCCGACACAGATAGAATTTATCTACCTGCCATTCGATCTTAGCCATATCTCTGCCTGCTATCCACTGCTTCTTCCATACCGTGCCCCTACTGCCCTGTATCGCCTCCGTCTGTTTAGGGATATCCTTTTATCCTTAGCGTCCGCTAATGCGTTGTCGTCCCGACCCGCATGCTTCGCTTCCACTTTGCCTTCCTCTTGCTGCTTTCGCAGCGCCTCCTCACGCTCCTTACGCGTAAGCAATCATGGCGGCTGTCTACCACCAGTGTCTTGCCCTTACCCTGTATTTGGTAAGTCAGAGCCCCTACTTGTTCTAACACTGTGTAGGGTCCCTGCCACATGGGGAACAGTTTAACACTGACCAACTTGAGGACCTGCGGGACGTATAGAAATACGAGATCCCCCGCATGGTACTCTCCCGATTCATACTTGACCTTGGAAGGTGTGTTCTGGTTTCGGTGGTTGGCCTCTTCTGCTTCTCTGGAATTGGCCACGCAATGTCGAGCTTCTGCCATCACCCTTAGGCGACATGCGAAGAACTCTTCGTGTTCTAGGAATCCGCCCTCCGGGCGGTGCGGTAGCACCATATCTTCCGGAATTCGTAGGTGGCGGCCGTACACGAGTAAGCTTGGGAAAGCGCCTGTGGTCTTCCCGCCCAACGCTTTTGATCGCGTGTGGTTCATGGAAAACACAAAGGACGGAAGTGCCTTGTGTCAAATATGTTAGTTATCCCGGCTATACTGCTGAAGAGCGGCCTTGAGCGGTCTATGGACCCTCTCAATACACTGGGACCTACCTCCGGGACGAAAACCATCGACACCCTGTGGGATTTCCATACCGATTCCACTCTGATATGACTCCCTCCTGAAAACCTCACCGATCTCTGTGCCCTCGCCCTCAATATCATTGGCTGTGCCCGAGATCGTATCAACAAGTTTGCGGAAAAAGCTACGACTGATTCCAACCTTTGGCACATGCACCCCAGACAGACCCTAAACTACTTATGGAATTCAAAGCGCGCAGCAATATACAATAGGGCGCTGCAACGCAGACCGACACAAAGGCCTACCCAAGCAGTCATCACGTAATACTACTCCAATTTGTTCCACGCAAGGATCCCCACCGCCAACGCCGCCCAAGTCATAGCAGCGGACGCACTATGAGATGATTTCACCTGCCTTAGCCCACCAACAACGCAACAACACAACCGCCCGGATATATTCCTAGGGGAACATATCACCCGCAGCCCCCCCCCCCCCCTGCCCCACCCCCCCCCCCCCACTCTCACAGCGACACACAACACCACACCCATATCCGCCGCATTTCCTGAATTCAGCGAACACAACTCCAACAAGGGAACCTCGCC
>WBZZ01006325.1:22500-35000 GCA_019918135.1 Paulinella micropora
ATGCCTCGTCCTGGTCGTTCATTGCGTTATTCCGTTCCTTCTCTTCCCGTCTCTGTTGCCTCCGCTCCTTTTCTAAAGTCTCAATCCATGCCCGTGTTTCGTGACTGTCCCAATCCTTGTCCGGTGTGGTTTCACCCTTTCTATGATACTCCTGATCCGTAGCGGTGCCGCAAACATCCTCCAGCTGTTCCCCCCCCCCCCCCCCCCCCCGGTCCTTCAAAACCTTCATCCACTTCTTCGCGTGTTCCACCTTCCCCTTGGCACATGCCCATGCCGTATGGATTCTCTCCGCCGTCCACTTCCCCTGTACTTTGGTCAACACAGCCATGAAACTGTATTGGTACTGTGCTTCCTCCGTCATGGCAAATACCTTCCACAAACCCTCGTCGTTGCTATACCAACGATATTGCAATTCCCACATAACTCTAATTGCCATCCACCTTGCATCCCTTCGGACCCGATCCGTGTCCATAATCGCTCCCACCCGTTCACCCCATCGATATCCCATTTCCTCTACAAACCGTTGAGCCTCCTCATCCATCTTATATTCCACTCCCCCTATCTGTCCCAACTTCTTTTCCTCCTCCGATATCCCCATGCTTACCTCCCGTATGCTCATCCGATGCCGTATTCTGTCCTAAAGTAGGGACAGGAGGTACTATGTCTTGTGTCTGCCGCCGATCCCACCCTCCTTCTCTTCCTTCTCCTCTCCTCCTTCCTATCCTCCTCTTCCATCCTTGCCCGTTCTTTGCCCCTCAGATACGCTTCCCACTCTACCATCGCCGTAACATAGGCCTCCTCTGCCTGTCTTAGATCCCTCGCCTCGTGAAAATGCATTGCCGTATTAGAAACCTCGTCCCGAACCTGCTCCCGTGTTATAAGATATTCCTCCTCCCGCTTAGATACCCAAAACGACAACATGTCCCCTTCCTCAGAGTCCTCCTTCTCCTCTGTGTCCTCACTTGTCGCCCCGCTTTCTTCGTCTTCTTCCTCCAAAGCCCCCTTTGTTTCCTTACTCCCCTTCTCCATACCTAGCATAATAGGTACCCACGTGTGTCCCTTCATGCCTTTATCCTCTCCTCTGTTTCTTCCGGGCTCTCGCCACCTCCGCCTCCTCATCCTTGTCTCGTTTCCCCCGCTCCTCTTCCCTCTTGGCCAATGGGCTCCGCGTATTCCCGTCTGTCCCGTTTGAGAGACTGCAAAGATTCCCTGAACCGTCGTCGGTTTTCCCTTGCCTCTTGGTTCCACACGTATCGTGCCCGTCTCATTTCAGCCAGCATCAAGGTCGATATTTTCGCCTTCTCTGCCCTGTTCATTGCCTCCCGTCTCCTCTCGAGCTCGCGAGGGCAGGCCCCCTTCTTCCTTTCCCATTCTAACATTTGTTCCCGCAAGGTTTCATATTCCTTATCTTCGCTACCACCTCCTTGTATACATCCTTGCCTATGCGTATCTCCCCTTTCATCCACATTCCCCTCTCTCCCTCTTCGTTCTCCTCTTCCCACTTCTCACGCCAGAAATCCTCTAAACCCCGTATGTCCTCCTTCTCCTCTGCCTTGTCAGACTCCTTGTTTTCCATCGTGCACCTAAAGTAGGGCATAAGTCCTCATGCTCTGCTTCCCCCATACCACAGTACTCCCCTCTTCCATTCCTCCTACCATCCGTTCAAGTGCTCTCTATCTCTCTAGACTCTCTTCAAGTCCCCAGCAGCCTCTTTGTTCCAAAACCTCAACTCCTTCAAGTTCCCCTGTCATCCTCTACGCACTTCTGTTCCTCAACACCGCGTTCTCTGTCACCCCAGTCATACTCGTACGTGATATGGTCGAAGCAGCCAATAGTCCTCATGTGGTAAAAGTCCGCAAATACCCCCTAAATCTCTCCCTTTGACTTGGCGTGTCTCTGACGCTTTTTGTCCGCTATACCCGTCTGATTTGTTGATCTCTTTTTGCGCCATGATGGCATTGACTTTCCCCCTTCGAAAACCTCATTTATCCTTGGAATTTCGAGTTTTTTTCAGGTTCCCTGTGCAGTCCCCCACCCTATTCCCATTCCCTCGGGTGGCAACCTGCTCGCTTACCTCCTCATTCCGAACTCCTGACCCCCTTCTTCCGACCGACATGTCCAGCCCCCAAACCGTGCCTGTTGTAACCCCTTCGCTTCATAAAATCTCACAAAATTTGCTTCCCCCGACTTCTCCTGTTTCCTCTTTCGTTCTCCCACGTCTCCGTTCCCCCAAATATGCCAGATTCTTCACAAAATCCTTACGTCTCAGCGCCAGTTTCCATGCTTCCGACCCCAAGTCAACAGGGCATGCGAGTTTCCAGCCCCCAAAACCCACGAAAAACATCACAAACCCTCAATCCATGATGAAGCAAACACGAATTACACATTCGTACATAGTTTCCTATACATGTACCCTTATACGTACTTTAGAATTCGAGATGGAGACACAACCTGGGGCACCGGAGTTCAGAGATGACGAGGACGTGGGATGGATAGGACCGACCATTCGCGCGATACGGTTTACAGGCGAACCGACGGGAGGACCCAATGCGGTACACGGATGCTAAGGCGGAGGCACTGCCGGCGGCATCGGATCCGACGTATGCGAGGAACCCACCAACTATGTCGCTATTCTTCCACGAACTGATGCAACGTACGCCGGAGATGGCACCGGAGATATACAGGCAGTTGTTGACGAAAAACTACAAGGTGTGGACAAAAAGGGAGGACGAAGGGGGCATATACAGCGAGGTGGACCAGTGGCCGACGTGGATGTGGCCCTAGGGAAAACCTACATATGGGCCGGGGATGATGATGGTGGACCTGATTCATTTGGCGGAAGCGCTGTACATAGGGGTTGGGTTTTACGGGGACAAAGGGAGTAAAACGAAGCTGCCCAATTTCGTGATGAATCGGATGTTGGAGGAGGGGGTATATATATCAAACGGGGACATCAAGTCGTGTCTGGCAGCGGGGGCGCAGAGACGGGAGTTACAACAAGCGGCCGCAAAGATGGCGGATGCGATAACGAGGTGGGACGCGGCGTTTTCCAGGAACCCGGCGGAGGAACTGGCGGATCTGATACAGAATTGCCATACGGGTTAGGCACGGAGCCTTAGATAGTTAGCGGGCAAGGCGTATGACGCAATGCGGGAATATATGGCGGGGCCGACTGACATGGGGGCAAGGATGGAGAAGAGGGATGCATCACTGCGCGAGTTATTGGAAGAGGCAGCGGCGTTGAACGATGCGGCGACTGATGCGGAAAAGGATGCAAAACGGAAGGAACTGCGGCAATGGGTCTTTGGTTTGTCCATCCTGAACGGATGTGTGCGGGGTTGGTATACGTGGATCAGGATTCGGATGGCGGCGACGGAAGCGGAAGCGGCAACAGCGTCCCCGGAAAAGCGGAAGAAAAAGACGAAGGAGGGGAGGCAGTCGGAGAGAGCGGCGAGCTCGGATTCAGAGGAATCGGAATACAGATCGAGATCAAGGGAAGGGGAAAGGGGGGAAAAGCGGAGGCGACGTGGCACAAGTAAGTCAAAGATCGACGGAAGAGATCAACGGGAGAGGATCCTTGGACAGCTCCGTAAGACGCAGCTGTTGCAGGAACACGGAGAGAGGCCAATGGTTGCGAGCAAACAGCAGGGGAGCGAGGGGCGAATAACAAGAAGGCGGTGGTCGATGTCGCTCATTTTGTGTTCGCCGACGTGTACCAGTTTCACCAACTTCTTGACAAGGGGGATGAGATAGAGGCGCTGAAGGATGCGGCACAGGCTCTGGTTACAAAGAGGACTGCATTACGAGACATCTTTGCCAGTATCGCAGGGCTCAGTCTGTTGCACGAGAAGAAGGAGATATACCCAATGGTTCTGGCAGGGATATGGAAGGATAAAGAGATGAAAGCGGTGGTTCCGGAGATCGCGGCACAGGTAATAGCCCTTGCGGATATCACGCCGGAGGGCAAAACCCGATGGCAGGGGTTGAACACCACCTACAATCCGGTCAGCTGGGTATTACATGAGGAAGACCCGGCGTTGATCGATCGTGTGATCACATCGCCAGCGGTGACCGCGAAGTGGCCACAGGCAAGGTTCAACTATGGAGGCAGCGGATGCTTTCGGGGGGGCGGACGACCGCGACAGTTCACGCAAGGTTGGGGAGATCGGGCGCCAAGACATGACGGGGGGTATAGACCACGGGGCTCGAGGTATGGGGACGGAGAATACCAGGAGCGACGACAGGAGCGGCGACCACCGCAAGTGTTTCATGCAGATCGGGCGCCTCGAGGAGGGGAAAAGGCGAAGTTCGACGCAGAGTTCCATAACAGGGCTCTGCCGAACACGGAGCTAAAGGGGCAGCCACGGTACCCGCCGGACTCGGAGCTGATCGAGGGTTTCCCGAAATATACCAGACGGGCACTGCGGTCCAGGAACTGGGACAAGGATTCATGTTACACGGCTATCGCTATGCACTGGTTGGGAATTAAGGGAAACTGCCAGGTGAGCCACGGGATGAATATGTGGCACGACAATTTAGACACTGGCAGGCAGCAACACAGAGACGAGGCATACTGGGAGTTGAAAGAGGCGGTACGGCACGGGATGTGGCAGCTAGGAGGGTTGGAGGACATGTTCCCGCCAGAGGAACTCCCGGCACTGCGGGAGTTCAAGGAGGCCAATATCAAGGCGAAGGAATGGACACGAAAGGATAAGGGTTACTACCACCGGGCAGCCAACATGCGACCCAAAAACACGGAGGGAGAACGACGGGAGGAAATGCGGGACGGGTATCGGAGGAACGACAACAGCGGCGGGAGAGGACCGCGGGGTGGCTATCGGGACGAATATCGGGAGGATTTCGAGGGAGTCGGGGTAATTATGCGGCGGCGCCTAGACCGGGGATGGACAAACAGGTACAACCCTTGATATACGGGAAGTGGGATGTTGGGAAAGACACAGCGGGTACAAGCGGAACACCACACTCTCATTTGCCATACGTGCATCCGGATCGACAGGGGTTGATTGCAGGGGCTGGAGCGGGAACACAAGAGCGACAGGGACAGCCGGAGGGCGCGGGATTCATCGTGTTTACGGAACAAACGATAGAGGAGATGGAACGGGAACATGACCGCACTCATGGTATATGTGAACAGGAGCGACCTCCGCGGCAAGAGGAAGCGCGTCCGCGCAGGTCTAACAGCGACGATGACGTAAAGATCGTGGGGGTTTCTACGGCAGGTGAGCCAGGAAAGAGTGAAGGGGAGATCACGAACGGGAATGGGGGTTTGACGTTTGGCAGGGGAACGGAGGGCGAGGCGACAACGGCGACGGGGCGACGGATCGGGATACGGGAGCCCGGAAAGAGACGAGATGGGGAGGAGCTTGAAGACACGGGAATATGTGGATCTGACATAGGCAGAAAGAGGGGGAGAGACGAGGAGATAGACGAGAGACAGGGGAACGGCATGCAAAACAGCAGAAGGCAGAGGGGCGAGCATGTAGCGGATCGGGGATACAAGCCTTAGGAAAAGGGTACAAAGAGGGCGAGAACAGTGAGGGTGAGGGCAAGGAGAGAGCGAGATGGGAGGGGGAGCGGGAGAGAAGTGAGGGAGAGGGGGTGGCAGAGGAAAAGAGAAGCGAGAAGAAAGTGAGAGAGAGAGGACACGGGAGCGAGAACGACAATTGCTGGAGACGCACTGGAAGGTGAGTCAGAGGCATGAGGCGATGCGAGTGACGCCGTCGGTTAGTCAAATTAAAAGATCAAATCTCCCACTGGCGTATACTCGGGTCAAGTTGAGGAGCTTAGGAGGGGATGTGGTCATTGGCAACGATACCATGGCGGCCATCAGCGTCATCGGAAAACACTTTTTGGACAAGCACGGACAACAACCATGGTTCAAGGAGCGGTTTCGGGCGACACGGTGTTGGGTGAAGGGGATGTCGGGTACAACGGCGATGACGGGAACGATACTGCTGGCGTTTGACCTGGAAGGGGGGAATACATATACGCACAGGTTTTGTCGTCCCGGCATATACAGGGGGACTCCTGTGGAGTTTTGACGCGCTGAAGCGGATGCACACTCACATCGACTGTCACAGAGAAGAGGTACGGTATGGACGGGGGGAAAACGCTCCGGTGTATCGAGTGGTGGAATACGACTCAGAGGAGGGACAAGGAGACATACCGGGGGCATGGGTGGCGAACGATTTCAGGGCGGCACGGGTGGAGATTGAGAAGGGAGAGGAGAATAAGGCAGCGGAACAGGAGGTTTTTGCAATTGGGGAACACGAGGAGGAGGAAGAGGAGAGCGAGTCGGAGGATGAGCGGACGAGGGCCAGAATCGTTGCTCTGGTCGACACGAGGTTGGAGTATTTCCGGAGACAGAGGGTGGAGGCCTCGGACGGTTTTCCGAAACACTGGCGATACTTGGGATACCAACATAAGGAAATGGGCACACGGGTGTTGCCTATGGCGCAATATGTAGTATGCAATACGGGCAAACCTAGCCAGGCCAAGGTGGAGATTTTGAACTTCCTGCAGGAGCGGTGGGGAAGCCAACCCATGGTAGCGGATTCGGTGTCCCAGATTAAGAAGACATTGAAAAATCGGCTTTCGCACGGGGATTTCACGATTATGTTTCTGGTAGGAAGGAGAACGGAGATGTGGTGGTACGATGTGGAAGATTTTCTAATGGCGGACCCGATACCGATCCCGAGTCGCACACAGAAGTTGATAGTGGCTTGCCGACTCGGATCGAGGAAGATAGCTAGGCGGTACCGAGAGGAACTTCTGGATTGTGATTTGGCTTCCATTCGGGATGAAGCATTTACGCACATATCCGGGGGATATCACAGGACACACGCCATTCAGTATGCTATGATGATGGACCAACTGGCAAGATTCGCGGATCAAGAGCGGAAGACACCAACCTTATATCGGTCGAGGGAGGGTCTAGACGGGGATGGAGCAGAGATAGCGGTGGATGACATACAGGGGCAAGCGACAGAGGAGCAGATCAAGGAGGAGACGGATAAGGCGAGGCAGGCGTTACAGGAACAGTCAGAGACATGGGAGGGCACTTCAAAGCAAAAGGCCGTGGCTATGGGGGTCATGGAAGACAACATCCAAGCTTTCGGCCCTTTGGAGGGGGGATCGGTGACAAGCTACGTGGCGGTTTTCGAACGAGAGATGGGGCAAGAGGTACCGGGGATAGGACGGCCTTCGTGGTTAAGCCATCATGAGGATCGGATTGCGAGGGAGATGACGGCGGAACTTTTGGAAAAGGGACTGATCGAGGCGCGGCTATCGGAGTATGCGTCTCCGGTACGCATGGCGCCGAAACCAGACGGAACGTTGCGGATGTGTATCAACTATTGGAGGATAAACGAAATCATCAAGATAGAGACACCGGTGCCAGATGTGAGGAGGGGAATAGAGGTGTTGCAGAGGGCGAAGATATACTCGACGTTGGATTTGAAGAGCGGATTCTGGCGGATTTCGTAAGCGGAGGAAAGCCGCTACCTAACGGCATTCATGGTGGGGATGACAACCTACGTGTGGAAGGTTCTGCCGATGGGGTTGAAGGTGGCACCGGGCATATTTCAGCAGGCGATGACAAAGATGTTGGGTGCAAATTTCCGAGACGCGGAATTTGCGGAGAAGTACTGGGATACGACGGGATACTCCTTCGCGTATTTGGATGATGTAGTCATTTTCTCGAATTCGGTAGAGGAACACATACAACATTTGCGGGACATCATGGAACTGGTCAAGGCGTTCGGATTCCGGTTGAATGCAAAGAAGTGCCACTTTTTACAGAAGCGGATACAGTATCTGGGGTACGACATCGAGAACGGGACGTGTTCGATTGCGAGGAAGAAGCGAGAAGCGCTTGCGGCTATGCCTCTTCCTGCGACGAGATCCGATTTACACTCCTTTGTGTCCTTGGCGCAATACTATAGTGAATTCATACCGGGATTCGCAAAAATCGCGGAACCAATACGGTTGTTCATGAAAGAGGGCAAGTGCGGTGCGGGAAGTACGTGGCCACCAGCGGTTCACAAAGCGGTCGAAACACTAAGGACGCATATCCTGATGGACCCATGGAGCGAAGGGGGTACGGTTTTACAGCTTCCCAATTTCAACAGGAGTTTCATACTTGACACGGATGCATCGGCATATGCGATAGGAGGGGTTCTGCAACAGAGGGATGACGAGGGGCGTTTGAGGCCGGTGATGTTTCTGAGTCGGCAAATGACACGGGCAGAACAAAAGTACTGCACGCGGCAAAGAGAGGCATTGGCCATAGTCTGGGGTTTCAAGAAACTACGTGACTATCTGTGGGGGGCAAAGGGGACGACGGTGCGGTCGGATCACAACAACCTACAGTGGTTGATGTCGCAGGATCACACGGGCAGGTTGGTAAGATGGCAGTGGGAGCTATCCGATATGACTTCACGATTGAATTCACATCGGGTAAGGAGAACTATCGTGCGGACTACCAGTCAAGGGCTGGGGGTGTGCCGGAGGACGACAACGCGAAGGAAAAGAAGAGGAGGCGGTGGTGGACGACAAGGATACACGGGCGCAACAGCAGAGTCATGGTGTTTTCGCACTGAAACCGATATACGACGCGGAGAAGAAGAGTGGCATGAACCTGACGCGGTTTCACTTCAGGACGGCCGCAGCGGTTTTAACGGTCTTCGGAAAGATGAATTTGGAAGAGGAGGAGCAGAGGGTGAATTTCGACGACTGGAAACCCATCAACGGTATGGAGTATGTGACGGAGGTAGCGGAAATGCATAGGAATAGGAAGGAGGCGCAGAGGGAGGATGTGCGGTTTTACGAAGCTGCCCACGCACAGTCGGTGGATTGTTGTAAAGAACACGGGTTGAAGGACGCGCGAAAGGGATATGAGGAAGAAATGTGGAAGGAGGCGGTACAGGGGAAGCTGACGGAGGATGAGGCGGTATAGCAGCACTGTATCCCCCTCCCGGAATTCCACATGTTTATATTTCTGTTGGCCCTTCTCGTCCTCCGTCCGCATTGCCGCCTCCCGATGTTTCGTCTCAATTTGTTCCGCTTCCGCTAGGGCCCGTAATCTCACTGCCATCAGCTCCAACGGCTGATACAATGCCTTGTGTTGCATCATGTCCTGTGGAGTGGTTAAGACCTTGCCAAACACCATTTGATGTGGGCACAATCTAGCCCTACCCCCCAAAGACGAAGAACCCAGATTGTTCACCGCAAAGGTAAACGCTTGCAATGCCTCTGGCCATTTGGTTTGCCCGTTCTGACAATAGATCTTCAAGGACGCCATCAGCGTACGATGCATCCTCTCTATCTTCCCGTTAGCCATAGGGTTGTATGCCGTGACATAATCCCACCGAAACCCGTAGTATGCACTGAGCTCGTTCGACACCCAATTGATAAAGGAGCTTCCTATGTCCGATATGATCTTCCTGGGTACCCCGATCCGGCTGAATACGTTATCAATCAGTGCTTTGGCCGTCGTCTCCTTGGGGTCGTCAGCCGTGGGAACCGCAATCACGTAGTTAGAGGCCCGATCAATAATCGTGAGGATATACTTGTATCGACCCTCCCCCGCTTCCGGTAAGGCCCGACGTAATCGATGTGAATCCTGTCAAATATTATATCCCGTGTTATGTCATACCGCCCCAGTAGCCCCTTGTTCGCGTCATAGACCGTCTTCGCCCTCTGGCATGGCCCACATCCCGAAATGAAACTCTTGATGTCCTTATCCATCGTGTCCCAATAAAACCGTCGAGTCATAGACCACCTCATCCTATCCAGCCCCGGGTGACTCTGTAAAGGGCAGTTGTGTGCCCCTATCAGAATCGCGTACCGTAACGCTGGCGGCACCCATACCACCCACCGTTCCGGATCGTCCTTGTTCTTGGCCCCGCTCCCGAAGTACCAGATTAACCCGTCCGAGTAAGTGTACTTCTCCTTCCGCCACTTTATGTCCCCGTCCGCCGAAATCCCTGTCGGGTTCTCCTGGTGCGCAATAAACCTCTTCCACTCCTCGCTGTCTTGCGTGAGCTTGCGGAACATGTCCACCGACGCAAACTTGATCTCCGTCTTGTTTTCCAACTCCAAGGATACCCGGCTTGGGTATGTGTCCCTCAACACGAGTTCCGGCTTCGCCTCCGTCTGACCCGCCGCCGCTTCCGCCTTCGTCGGAATCACAATGTTCCCCACCATGGGCATGGTTCGCCACGGAAAAGGTTTCAAATCCCCTGCCCAAACGTTCCAGTTGGGGTCTCAACAAAGCGCTATGAGAAATGGCAGGGTCCGTATCAGATTATGAAACAAACCGCGGCCTACAATTATAAGATCAGACACCAGCGGACGAAAAAGGAACAGATAGTCCACGTTCGGCGATTGGTCAAGTTCTCGCCTTACTTGTTGGATAACGAAACGGAGCAGGATGCCTTGGAGCGGACGGCGGATCAATTTGGAAACCCGCGGCCGTTGTTGACACGGACGCAGAGGGCGGAGGAGATTGCGAGGCTGAGGGAGGAGGTGACGTTCGACCAGGATGCGGAGGAGAAGAAAAGATTGCAAGACGCAATAGAGGAATTGGAGACGGGTTCACATGAGAGGGTTTCACAGAGACAAAAGCGGAGAGAGGAGGACAAGAAACGGGAAGTGGGAGGAATACAAGGCAGGGAGGGGGAAGCAGAGGGGAAAGGCGTGGGAGCACAAGGGGGTCAAGACAAGCAAGGTACAGGGGGGCCATCGAGGCCAGAGGCACCGGAGGGGCACTTGATGATCAAAACAAGCGAGGCCTGTGGGTGGAAAAAGCGGCGGAGATCGATAATATAAAATGGAAACGGGCAAGTTCTACTTGATGATGCCGGCGGCGAAGGAGGTAAGCGATGACACATTGGACGACTTCTATGTCCTGAGGGTTCTAAGTCAGGGGGGGACGTCACGACATAAGGCAGGGAAGGGCATAACGCCGGTGACGCAGTTTTGGAGTAGTGACGAGGTAGCGGAGGAAAAGATATGGCGGTTTGATCCGGTTTTTCTGGAAATGGCGGGGAAGCAGCGGGAAACGTGGGATGCCACCATCAAGTTGGACGACGAGGATGATATCCCATACACCATTCAGACAAGACCGCGGTTGGTGCTGAATACGCCGTTCGACCTCACGGAAGAGAGGCGGATACCGGCACAGATTTGGGAGGAGATAGATGCGGAGGGATTGCCTTTCGATATTATCGGCGCTCCACCGGCGGCGGTTGGATCAAGAGGCAGGAAGCGGCCTACGACGGGTGGTCGGATGACTCGGGCAAGAGGACGGGCACAACGAGGACGGGGGTGATGAATGGGTGACGAGTGAGAGGATAGAATAGGAATGGAGAAAGATGAAAAATGAGAAAGAAGATGAGAAATGACGAGATGAGAAGAATACGAACTGCGGGCACATGACGGGGTGATGACGGTGCTACCGAATTTCGGGTATATGATGGGTAATAGCGGCTTATATAACTTGCGGGTATATAATGGGTGATAGCGGCTTATATGACTTGCGGGTATATAATGGGTGATAGCGGCTTATATGAATTGCGGGTATATGAGAGGATGATAACGGTATAAATGAATTGCGGGACTTTATAAAGGGGTGATGAGAATATGACTGACATACGAATTCGAAGATGAATGAAGATGAGAGAGGGGGAGCGGTATACTTTTACATTCACAGGTACGGTGACGGGTATGCTACATGCATTTTATACCAACAAGGTAAACATTGTGACGACGCGGGTTACATATATAGACAAATACGGGAAAAATATTATATCATTCAGGCTCACGGGTATAGGAATATGTAATATCATGCGACTTTACGGTGTGATGGGGGACATATATCAGACTGACATATCGGGCATAGCGGACATATCGGGAAAGAAATGACAAACATGTCTCATGCCTGATAGGCTCATGGAGAAACTGGGGAGCGGACTGACACAAGACTTTATTGTTTTTCTTTCCGCTGTGTGACTAGCGATGATATGAAACTTTATATATTCTTATGACATACGGGTTGGGCAGGGGAATAATGCATATTGACTAATTCAGTTTAGATAGAGAGAGGTAGAATAGCGAGGGGAGGAAGACAGGGGATAACAAATAGGGATAGTCAATAGGATGGATAGGATAGCCCGGGGGGGGGGGGGTGGATAATATAGTCAGAGGATAGTATAGTGAGAGGGGAGGGGGCGCGGGGCAGAGATGAGAAAGATGAAGAAGAAAGATGATGAGAAGAAAGAGAAAAGGGGCAACGGGCCAGCGGCAACTCTGACACTCGGGTGGGGGGGGCACCAGAGTGAACATATCTTTCAGGAGGGCTGCGAAGGGGATCAAAAGGGGACATGGACCTTTTGGGGGGGAAAAGGGATGGAGTGATGAGAAAGATGAAGAAGAAAGATGATGAGAAGAAAGAGAAAAGGGGCAACGGGCAAGCGGCA
>WBZZ01006325.1:40000-42500 GCA_019918135.1 Paulinella micropora
TTACACACATTACATACATACTATATACATACATAATGTATAGAGAGGAGGGTGTGTGGAACCGGTCAAGACGCATAGGCACATACATCCATACATATACATGCATAGGTCATACATATATTACATACAGTATGTATACATGCATACATACATACATACATAACATAACATAACATAACATAACATAACATAACATACATAACATAACATAACATAACATAACATAACATAACATAACATGACGACATGACATGACATGACATAACACAACACAACACAACATAACATAACATAACATAACATAACATAACATAACATACATACATACATACATACATACATACATACATTTTACATACATAGATTTTACATACGTACGATACATACGTACGATACCTACGTACGATACATACGTACGATACATACAATACGATACATACAATACGATACATACCATAGAATACATACCATACAATACATACCATACAATACATACAATACATCCATGTATGTATGTATGTATGTATGTATGTATGTATGTATGTACTCCATGTATGTAATGTATGTCTGTATGTATGTATGTATGTATGTATGTATGTATGTATGTATGTATGTAATGTATGTATGTAATGTATGTATGTATGTATGTATGTATGTATGTATGTATGAACGTATGAATGTATGTATGTATGTATCATACATTTACATTTACACTTACACTTACACCTACACTTACACTTAAACTTAAACTTACATTTACATTTACATTTACATTTACATTACATTACATTACATTACATTGCATTACATTGCATTACATTACATTGCATTACATTACATTACATTAACACATTAATACATTAATACATTAATACATTAATACATTTATTCATTGATAAATTACAATACATTACAATACATTACAATAAATTACAATACATTACAATACATTAAACAATACATTGACAATACATTAAACAATACATTAAACAATACATTAAACAATACATTAAACAATACGTTAAACATTACGTTAAACATTACCATAAACATTACCATAAACATTACCATTACCGTTACCATTACCGTTACCATTACCATTACCATTTCCATTTCCATTTCGATTTCCATTTCATTACATTCATTGCATTACATTGCATTACATTAGATTACATTACATTACATAATTACATACATACATACATACATACATAATACACACATGCATACATACACACACACATACATACATACATACATACATACATACATACATGCATGCATACATACATGCATCGAGTGATTGCTGCCTGCCTGTCTCTCACCTGTGAGGTTGCGGAACTGCAGCATGGCCCGGATCACGTTCATTTTGAATCCCTACACACACACACACACGTATACACACATAGACGTTCATTTTGAAACCCTACACACACCCATACACACATACACGCATACCTAGCTACTGATAAGAGAGATCTGTGTAGCATGGCTCGCATCACGTCCATCGCACACCCCGACACACACGCATACATACATACATATATACACACGTATGTATGTCCTGTATGTGCTGATGATATAGCTAGGTATGTATGTGATTATTGTGCGTCTGTACCTGCTGGTCCTTGCCCGACTTGACCTGGTCCTCGGACACCTGCCCACAACACACAACACACACAACATAACAATCACACAGCAAGCACACAGAACAATCTCACAGATCGCACACATAACAATCACACAGCTCATTCACAATCACACAGCTCGGGCACATAACAATCTCACAGCAAGCACACATAACAATCACACAGCTCATTCACATAAGCTTAATAGCTCTACCCATAGCTCTTCCATCCATCCAACCATCCATCCATCCATCCATCCACCCCACCCACCCCATCCATCCCATCCATCCCATCCATCTATCTATCCGACCATCTATCTATCCATCTATCTATATCCATCTATCTATCTATCTATCTAACTATCTATCTATCTATCTATCTTTCTATCTATCTATCTATCTATCTATCTATCTATCTATCTATCTACTTATATATCTATATATCTTTCTATCTATCTATCTCTCTACCTGTTCTTGTAGTTTGTCCACCCTGCCTGGTTCGTGTGGAACAATCTATCAGTCTATACCTATCTAGCTATCTCTCTCTCTCTCTCTCTCTCTCTCTCTCTCTCTCTCTCTACCTGTTCTTGTAGTTTGTCCAGCACTGACTGGTTGGTGTGGAACACGCCCTGATGCTTGGTGCGCACCTTGCGATGCGCCCACTGCGCACCAGAGAGAGAGAGAGAGAGAGAGAGAGAGAGAGAGAGAGAGAGAGAGAGAGAGAGAAAGAGAGAGAGAGAGAGAGAGAGAGAGAGAGAGAAACGAGATGAGACGAGAGAGAGAGACGAGAAGAGAGAGGAGAGAGAGAGAGAGAGAGAGAGAAAGAGAGAGAGAGAGAGAGAGAAGGTAGGTAGGTAGGTAGGTTGGTTGATG
>WBZZ01006325.1:82500-117500 GCA_019918135.1 Paulinella micropora
GAGAGTTATTTTGGCCCGCAGGGCATGAGTACCTGAAGCAGTGAGGTTTTGCCGGTTCTGATCTAAAAGAATATGTTTATTGATGCCTCTTCTCTAATATTAATACTACGTGACAACGTTCACCAATTCAATCCACTCCGCTAGTAAACCAATTCTCTGTTCTTATATAAATTGTAATGCACCCAACGATAGCTCGTAAAAAGTCGGTAATACAACCAAACACTCCTCAAAAGATGAGAATGATGTCTCGTTATATTAGCTCAGTGAAGCCAAAAAGGAAAACGGCAACAGACCAGGAATAAAATGGCATCAGGTCCAATCCGGACAAATAATACTGAAAAACAAGCTGGTGCACCTGTCACCAGGAAAAGGAATTTTTACCGGCTATCCGGGGGGTGATGCCTACAGTACCCCCTCCCGATTTTATGACGGAAATAGCATTTTCGTCATACACCTTCTGATTTCTTTCTGCAAATAGTATGCGCTATGGAGTCATGCCACACAGCGCATCGACCCACGGATAGACGCTAAAAGACGAAAAATACATCCTCATACTGCACGTCAAAGCGGATTCTCTAGCCTTTCTTGTAAATTTTGAACTCCTTCCCCTCAATTTCTTTTATTTTTTCTTTTCTCGGCAGTATGTCAAGAACAAACGTACTATTAATAAAAAATACAAGCAACGTGGTGTTGTAGTACGATTCTCCCTTTGATCTCCTTCTTTTTCTTATCATTATCATTATTATTATTATTATTATTATTCACAGGGAGATCGTAAGTACATTGTCTTTTTTAATGACATACCCTTGTATAAGGCGGATATCCCATGATATAGTATTAGGGGGCCAGTCCTAATAGCTATATCCGAAGTCGAGGTGTATGTACCCGACCCTGCGATATACCGACACAAGTAGAGATTGACCGTGCTCAGGTACGACTGTATATAATCTATCGTAAAAAATAATTTAATGAAAGTTTCAGAGAACATTTCATTTTCGAGAACATCATCCCAGGACTTGGAAAGGGTCATACCCGGGAACACCATCGCTCAATACACTAGCGATCCCCGTATACGGTGTAGTATCATCGTCGATCGACCTTTCGCACTCGTATGTTGCGATCGAATGCCAAGTTATATCACTGAGTCTTTTTAATATTCATATTGATAACTGATGATGCATGATCAAATCATGATACGCCGTGGGCAATCAATCAGTTTATTTGAGACGCATAAAGAAAAATAGTTTCTTTGTCACTGCCTTCGTCGTCTGGCGCGGATTTCTTTGCCTGGTGGAGGACCACCAACAAAAGTCAGATCGAACTTTGACTGTTCGAGAATGTCCCAGATCTTATTAGGATTCCGCCCAACGATAATTCAAAAGGGACATCAAGCACTCCTCTTGGCAGTGTCTGAATGGTCCACGCAGTGTAATCCTTGTCTCTGGGAGTAATTGTATCATCCCATGTCTCGAGACTTTTTGCGTCTTTATATACTGGCAGATAATGTCTTGCCTTTGGATCCTCAACCGGGTCCATACTTCTCCAGAACTGGAGTATCGGTTGTACTATCTTTGCGTCATCAACTCCTCAGTATTTTTAGAATCCTTTCCTTCCATCTTGTGTGTGGTTGTAGGATAGTAAAATTCGCAATGTTCCTATAATAAAAAATAATTATAGAATTTAAAAATAATTAATTATTCACTTGAAACGGATTGTCTAATAATATCAACTGATTTCTGTATATTGTCAAGTCTTGTATCTTGTGGTGAAGTCAATTGAAACTCTCTTGCCTCAGCATGTTGAACCGCTTTCTTTAAATAAGCCAAACTGCTAACAGCAGTGTCGAAATCAACAACATCCGCATTTTCTTTGTTATCAGAAATGTCTGTTAATGTGTTTTGAATAGTACTCTTCTCATGTGAGACAAGGTCGCCAAATTCGGTCAATGGTTGATTAACTAATGGGGCACCATTACTACTCCACAATTCAAATTGATTTAGTTGAAATCCATCACTCGCGGGTCTGTTTCCTTCGTTGAGTTTATTAATAAACTCATTAGACAATCTATTGGAGGCATGTGTGTTTTTAATCATTATATAATAATAATTATTTTATCAATTACCATTAATTATTTTTTTCATAATTTGTAAATTCTTGTGTGTAATCCTTTCCTCTTTCATTTTCTTTAAATCCGCTATGGCTTGATTTACATCAACATCATTAGTTTGCGCAACTTCCTTAGTTGGTGGCGGAGTTTCCTTAGAAGCATCTTCTATTGCTTCTATCTTACTTGCTGGTGTTGTGGTAGTTTGTTTTGGCACAGAAACAGGAGTGGGATTAACAGATTTTGGTAAGGATTGTTCAACCTTAGGAGCTGGAGACATTTCAACAGGTTTTGCGTTTGGTTCGGGAGATGAATTATTTGCTGATGCTATGTCTGGCGCCTTTCTTTTCAATGCTTCGTCTGGCACTTGGTCTGGTTGCCCGCTGGCAATAGGTTGTTCATTTTTCTTACTTACTTTGCTCACTTTTGGCTTTAATTGACACTTAATCTTACCACTCATAATATCCTCTTCTATCTTCCTTACTGCTAAGTATTCGGGCGATCCTTTACGAATTGTTACGAATTTTCCTTGTGCATTTTGTTTATGCCAAAGTGCGATTGCCTGATGATAACAAGTTTTGTATAATTTAGTTGATTCCGTCATGTCATATATTATGGTAAAAAAAACATTTAATTTAATTTTACAAGTTCGTCATATCTCTATCCTTATTAAGCCGTAATATGGTAGAGAAATTCTTTCTAAACTGGGTTGTTCTATCACTAGCAGTATTATTAATTGCTAGAAACGAATAAGGTTCTGCCGTAGCATATTTAACCATATTGTAAAATTCCTTTTTAGTGAGAAAAGGACTTTCATATTCATCTGCCAGTCTGTCAAGTTCGCTTCTCCTTACTCCATTAAAAATAATTATCCAATCGCAATTAATTCTTACTCTTCGTGGGAGTTGTGTATAACTCTGAGTTGCTACCCAGACTGACACTTTAGCCTTTAGCATGTGTTGAAGCGAAAAACAACTCGGTAAGCACTTCTGATTTAAGAAAAGTTTTACTCTGTGCTATGTCATCTAATAACAATAATATTTTTGGTGCTTTCTTAAAACCTTTCGTCTTAATCAGTTCTTTTTGTTTAGTTAATATGTCTCTCATTAACTCGGGCTTATCTTCTTTGATTATGTCTTCTTTTTTTAACTTAAGAGTGTCTTCTAAAATCGGGCACGGACTTAAGCAAAAGATGACTATTCTATCATAAAACCCTTTCAACATGTTCTTTTTGGCGAGTAGATTACAAATCATAACTGATTTGCCTCCACCAGTGCTCGCACATATAACCATAGTCCCCATTGCTGGCAATATTCCTTCTTTTTGAATAGGAAGCAATTCAACACCATCTCTTTGTGTTTTAATTGGTTGTATTTCCAAGTCATTCTTAAATTTGGGCGGTTTTTTGCTATCTAACTCTGTTATTACTGGCCTGTCAATAGTAAATTCCTCGTGTGCTTTTTCTATGTTGGTCTTCTCCAGATTCTGCTTCAAAAGTGTTTTTCGTGGCAACTTGTTTGCTATTAATCCTTTATGTATAGATTTAGGCATGTCTCACTATATTATAGGTTTTGAAAATAGTTTGGATTATATCTGTAATTATCATATTCAGCGCCAAATGGTTGAGGTGGTGAAGCATAATTATAGAAATAAGGAGAGTAAGGACTACCAAAAGCGTAATTACTTGGAGGATTGACGAGCGGTTTAAAATCCTTTCTTTCTGGACGAGTTTGGACTTGTCGCGGGATTTCCGCTGAGAAGTTTCTAGTTAGTTTTCGTTTCATTTTTGGAAACTCTCTTTTTTTCATTCATTCTATTCTGGATGACTGCTCTATTGTATTTATTCAACATAAAGTGATTATTTGTGTTGCCATAAAGTGTGTTGTCTAGTGATTCAAAATCATTCTTGGTCTCTAGCACACGATCTCGTCTTTGTTCGTTGCCTTTAATAAGTGGGTTTGTTTGCGAAGTGCCAATTCCACCATTTTGGTCGCTTGGCATTAGAAAACGAATAAGTGCCATTAAATCTTCTCTTTCATCGGCGGGAGATTTTCCCATAATCTTATCAACCAATTTATCAATGCTTCTCATGCTATCAACCATTTGGGAGTTAATTGTTGCATTATCTGGGTCTTCTTTTAAATCATTCTGTGGCGGTTGAATAGGTTCCTCTACAAATGCTGTTGTCTGTGGTGTTGGTATTGGTTTTGGTTCAGGTGTTGGTTGAGTTTGTGGTGGCATGTTTTGTGGTGGCATGTTTTGTGGTGCTGGTGTTGCTTGCGGTGGATTAGTTTTTTCAACTTGACTATCTTTTAACTCTAACTCTTCCAATTGCTTCATTTGGTCTTGAGTTAATTTACCCCGCATTTCTTCGTAAATTCTCTTATCCAAAATATCATCTGCATCTGCTACATCTGACATACTAGCACCTTGTGTTAGTGCTTGTTTGATGGCCTCTTCCCATCCAACTTTTGGATCGTCATAATTGGAAAGTTTAATTTTCTTTCCAGTTTTCTCTTTCAACGATTTAACAAATCCCTTTAAGTGCCTCGTTTGGGCGCCTTTATCATCAAGTATGAGCAAGTTATTGCCCAGTCCAATAGTATCTGCTACTACCATATTGTCTGAGTATGCGATCGGGACTTCAACGCTAAGATTTATATCTTTTTCTATATTTGGTGGAATATCTTTTGTGCTCTGTGTATTTATTTTTTCTATAAAATTATTAATTGTAGTTTCATTTGCTGGTGCAATAAGAGAATATCCTTTCACACCATCGGCTGTTTCTTGCGATTTAACCATTTTATTAAAAACATCAACGAGTTCCGCATATTGTTTATTAAATGTTGCAGGATTTACTACTTTATTTACTTTAAATGTTGCATCCTTGTCAAAACTGCCCACATTTTTCATGATACCAATCATGGACATCAATGCTTTATCTACATCGCCTATAAATCCGTTATACTTCGCATCTGGAGGAGTGGTTTTGATAGTTTTCCAAAACTTCATTGCATCCCAAAAAGATACTCCACCGCGTGCCCTCCCCTGTGCTTCTAAGGCCATTCTAGATATATCCGCTTTTGAAAACATTGAGTTGTAATTGTCAAAAATACTCTTGGCAACTTCGGCCGTAGCCAATCCATTACTAGTTAGATAATCACTCATATTGGTAATTCTGTCAAAGTATCGTTTATCGGCAAAGTCTTGGACATTCTTGTCGCCTGACGCATACAATAAATCATGTTCAAAAGCAACTAAGTCCAAAGCATCTGCTGGGAGAATGTAAGGAAATTTGCCACGAGTTCTATCTTCTAATTGAAGACGGCTTTCCACTCGTGTGCCCCCGCCATTATAATTACTTCCCTCGGTATGAATTCGTTCTTCTTCCAACTTAATGAGAGCATCTGGTTGAGCAGACCATGTTCTATATATTTCTTTAAGTGCTTTTCCAAGACCGAGAACCGTCATAGTCTCTACGCCTGTTTTAAATGCGCCCCACGCATTTAAAGACATTATTCCAGTGGCTAATCTGCTCGCATATTCTCTTAATACATAATCACCTATTCTTTGCTGTCCGCTTGCGATTAAACGAGGATTAGGCAGAGGCAAACCCTCTGGCACTTCATTTCTTGCTAGTGCCAGCAAAAAGGTATTGAGAGCATCTGCTCTTCTTCTTCCAAGTAATCCAACATTCATTACACGTAGTTGTGGATTGTTGGCAATTAATCTCAATATCTGCCCCCACGCTAGCCTTCTCACACTATATCGCCCAACACCTGTAGCAAGGTTAAGTAATCTATTAAGTCTGGGACTCATAATTATCTCTTGAATGCTTCTAATAATAGCATCAACAAATCTTTCTATACTTCGGGGGTCATCAGTTATTCGTGGCACAAGCATCTTGTGTTCGTCGCCTATCTGTGCTTCTATTAAAGCATCATCTGGGTGTTTTCTCTCCCACTCTTCTCGGTTTTCTTTCCATTCCTTATAATCCTGCTCCGCTTGCGCTCTATCCTCTCTTCGTATTACGCGAGTTTTGTCCGCTTTGCCTTTATTTTTCATATACGTTTAACCCTTATCGGTTAATCGTTTTAAGTCTTCTTCTTTATATTCTTGTTTTACCCATTGTGCTATATCACGCTTCATTTGCTGGATATTGTCTTCTATGTGCGCTATATCATATTTATCGGTAGCCATTGCTAATTTTCTCATTTCAATCATTTGTTCGTTCATGGGGGCAGTTCCGTGTTTTCTTTCAAATTCTTTCATATCAATGCCGTCATCTTGGAGGTGCGCTTTCAGTTCATCGTAATTCATGTTTGCATAAATACTTTGCTTATTGTCCAACGCACTAATCTTATCTTTTAAATCCTCCATAGTATTCCCCCTTCTTGTTGAAGCATCCAACAATCTATCCGCTCTAAGCCTCTCGCGGGCTTGACTATTAATGCCTTCATTAACTTGTTCAGCCCAATCAGCATCTGCGTCTTCCAATAAATACTTATGTTCATGTCTAATTTTGTTATAATACGCAAAAAATGGTTTTTCGTGTGGCATTTTTTATCTGCTATAATATAGGATGGAAAATAAAAAAGAAAAAAGCAAAGACGAGCAACAGCTGGAGGAACTAGAACGGCTAGTAAAGGAAATTGACCAAATCCGCATCACTCAGAACTTAGTGAATAGAAACCCCAACATTTTTAGAAAACCTGAAAACATCCTTTATAGATTATCGCTATCAGATAAGCAACGAGAAGTAATTTATAATAATATAATTAAAGAAGAGGGAAAAAGCGGGAGTTAAATATATGTTATTAATATTATTATTTGTGTTATCTAGATTTGCTATGTCGCGGACTGCCTGCGACTTTTACTCGCGATACTCAGAAAAAAAGAATGAATCGTGTGCTTATTGTATAAAGCAAGGTGTAGAATCTGGTTTTAAGTGTGTTTTCATAAATAACGGAAATAATATGTGTCGTAGTTTTGATGAGGCTCTGCCTTTGATGTGCGGGGGTGATAATAGATGGTATATGACACATATGTATGAATGTAATGATATTTAATCCAACCACTCCATCCATGGTTCAGAATGAGTAATCGGTTCTGGTTTTTTTCCGACATTATACACAGCAAACAATATTTCTGTTTATTCATGTGAACACATATTTCATTATTGATATTCTTTTTTTTGCGACACGAATCGCATTCCTTACACAATTTCCATTTTTTGCCCACAAAAAATATGGGAGGATAGAAGATTTTACACGAATGACAATACTTCATTATATTAACAATTAGTTTATTATCTTAATTTACTTCTTGCCACCCCCAGAACTTGGTGAAGGAAGGCATATGCCTATAAGTAATGTTAGGATTCCGACATAAGTATTAGCAACCTCGCATGGTAAGTTCTTTTCAGATAGCCTCACTATACAAAGGGCTATAATGGCAACGATGATACCCATTTGAAATAAGTATTTAATCATTCTGCTGTCGGTTTTCTTATTTGACATACAGCAATTCCATTCGTTCTCAATTTCATTGTCAATTTTTTTCTCTTCTGTCTTTAGTTCAATATCCAAAACGCGAGACTTTAATTCTGGAGTTAGTTCGCCATCCATATCCATAATAGGCGGGGGTCTGTGAAGTCTAGTTGTATTATTGTTTGACATTATCAAGAACGGCCACTCTGATTTCTGCTAATTGATTTGCTTGGTCTTGTAGTATATTCATAAGATTTTTATTTTCTTTTTCTAAATTAACTACCTTTTCCGCCATGTGTTGAAAAGCACTAACCAGTATTGGTATGAAGTCCGTGTATGTTATACCTTCAAAGTTTCCATCCCCATCGTCTGCTTTTATTCCACTTTCGGATACAAACTCTGGAAATATTTTTTTAACTTCATCAGCAATAAATCCGTGGTTCTTTTGTTCTTTCTTTTTATCTGATTTCAAATAATATGAACAGCAGTTTATTTTCATTAGTTTCTCGCAACAATTCCCGCAGTCTAGTGTTTTAATATCTGATTTTAATCTCCTGTCCGAACCAGAAGACCATGTATTTGATCCCGCATTCAAATAAACATATCCTGTATTGTTTTCACCATTTGACAATGAAGTTGACCAAGCGTGTAATAAACCACCTGTATTCATTACTACAGCATAACCTGATGAGTCTCCTGCTTTCATAAATATTTGTGGGTTGGTTGTATTGTTTGGTCGTTTTCTTAATGTTAAAAATCCGCTGGATGCTGTCGTCATGCTTGTATCACTCTGAGCATAGATTACACCAGTCCCCCTCGCATAAAAATTTAAATCTTGGTTTGTACTGCTTCCCGTAGCATATATTGAATTATAACCAAAACCAACTCCCTGTGTCCCGTTGCTGTGTCTGAATTCAACACCAGCAGAAGATGCTCCAAGATTGGCTGTGACATATAACCCGACTGGTGTAGCATGAGAACCACTTCTTGCTTCCCCGCGTATGTCGACTGTGCTATTAACAACAGATATCCCAGCATTTGCCGTTATTGCCTTTGAAGCAGTAATTCCTGCATTACCAATTCTAAATAATTCATTTGTGGCACCATAGTAAAATATATGATTATCAGTGGTAGCATTAACATTGTACATCATTGTGTCTAGTTTAATCCCAAATCCATTAAAAGCAGTCGTGGAGCCTGTTCCACCATCCCATAAAACTAATTTGTTGTTTGTGTTTGTATATCCTGACCTATCTATGAAAACACTTTTTCCAGCACCTACTACTATATTGTCGCTCGTTGTTAATGTTGTTGATATACCCGCATTTGCCGTTATTAATCCACTCGCGGTTGCCGTTGTTGTTGATATACCAGCACTAGCCGTTAATGTAGTTCCCGTTATTGTTCCGCCATTTGTTATATTGTTTGAGTTCATATCCAAAGCACCATAAAATCGCATACCGCCAGCATTGTTAAAACGGACAATGTCAGACGAAGCACTTTTATTATCCAAAAGTTTTGAAATATAAAGACCTGCTCCTTTTGCATCAAATGCTACATTCGTAAATACATAACCTCGTTGGTTCGCGGTTCCGCTTGTAGCGGTATTTAGAGTAAATAAGAAATATTGATAATCTCCTGATGTCTGTGAAAAGAATATATCTCCTCCATTTTGGTTTAATATCCTCGCCCCATTATATGTAATATTTCCACCATTAGTGATAGTTTGATTATTAAAATCAGCATTGTTCGTTAAAGTTAGATATTTTATCACAGTGCTCGCCCCATTAAATGTTTTACTTCCTGTTATTGTTTGGTCTCCTGTTAGTTTTACATTTTGCCCGTCCAATGTGTCCGCATACCCTTTTGTCGCGCCATCGGCCGCTAATGTCGGAGTTCCAAGGTTGGCTATTTTGCTACTATTACAATCTAGCCCCGAAGCATTTACCCTACCGACGATTGCCCCATCAATAATAAAACTTATTTTTTTCGCAGAAATTTCAAAGTTATAATTTACACCAGTGCCCATATCAAGGCATCCGATAGTTCCTATATTGGCTGTGGAGTTAAAAACCACGAATGTTCCTTTTGTTGTCGCATTCGTTGAATTTCCAGTTATTTCAAGGGCACTGCTAAATGTCTTGATTCCTGCTATTGTTTGGTTTCCTGTTAATTTCACATTTTGTCCGTCTTTTGTATCTACATAACTTTTGTTAGCTCCGTCCGTTGTTGCTGATGGTGTGGCTAAGTTTGTTATTTTGTTGTTATTCAAAGATAGTGTAGTGCCAGTTGCGGTTATAATTAAAGTATTACCTGAATATAACTCTACATACGAACCAGTTATTTGTATTGGATACCAAGTCGCTGTTGCTGTTTTTTGTGCTGCAATCATTCCTATTTTTGTATCAAAGGCTATGCCAATACCATCAAAAGTACTAGGATTGGACGAACCACTTACTTCTAAAGTTGATGTAAATTTTTTATTCCCTGCTATGGTTTGGTCTCCTGTTAGTTTAACCACCGAAGTATCAAGAACGGAAACATCCACACCATCAACAAGATTAACATTTGTTATGCTTTGGCTTTTCATATCAATACCCGCACTAGCATTTATTATACTGCTAAATGTTTTTATTCCTCCTCTGGTTTGGTCTCCTGTTAGTTTGACCACCGAAGTATCAAGAACAGAAACATCAACACCATCAACTAAATTAACATTTGTTATGCTTTGCCCTCCCATATTTAATCCCGCATTTGCCGTTATTAATCCACTCGCCGTTATTGCTTTCGCGGTTAATAAACCTGCTGTGTCAATTTCCAGAGCAGTGTCCCATGGACAACATCCCCAATGATGCTCCCAATACCAAACAAAAATCTAAATTTATCATTAACTTTCGCGATCGCAAAACTTGAAGTCGCATAACTAGATTCCCATTCGTTAGAGTCCATATAAGCATCAAAGGCCATACCCACACTACCATGTCCTAAATTGACTACGAAAAAGTAGGATAATTATCTTCTGATGTAATTGCTTGCATGTGCGCAACACCAGTTCGGTCGCCATAATTACCATACAATTCCAATCCACCAGTCGCGCCTATTCCTTTTGTTGATCTACCTACGATTATCGGTTTCCCATACCATGTTGATATTTTATCCACGAAATCCTTATTCCCCGTTATTGTTTGGTTTCCTGTTAGTTTAACCACCGAAGTATCAAGAACAGAAACATCAACACCATCAACAAGATTGACATTTGTTATGCTTTGCCCTCCCATATTTAATGTTCCCGTCATATTGAAAGCACCATCTAATCTCAGAAAGGGTGATGTTGTGTTTCTCCATTGCCCTGTGCTATAAATAAGCAATTGATTGCTGTTGGGTGTGCCCGTTATGACTACATCCGTTAATTTATCTAGTTCAAAGTCGCTTATATAACTTGAATTTAATGTAGCAAATGAAGTATTACCCAACCCGTCCGTTTTTAATACTTGATTAGCCGTGCCGTCCGCTATTGGTAAGTCGTATTCGTTATTAATTGACACATAACCAGTATCGGATATCAACAAAGAAGAGTTATTATTTCGCGAGGATATTGTTATGTCATCCGTTTTTGCTTGTATTGAGTTTGCTTCAATATGATCGCCATATAATACTCCATCAACTTCTAAATCCTCGTCTATTATCACAGAGCCGTAATAGTGATATGCCCACGGATTTCCTAAATGGTTCATATTTTAATTCTATTATTTTATATTGTAGAATATATAGTTTTAAAAAAAGGAATATATTCGGCCGATCGCAAGAACAGCAGTCAATAGATACCAAGACAATCGCAATCACTGCTACCCCGACATTAACAAGAAACATTCAAAATGCGTATGTTGGTCTTGATCTTAGGTCGTGGATGGAAAGTTCCACATTCACTATTCTTTGCACGGGCGGTTATGGTAGCAAAACAATATCTAATTTAGGATATGGTTATTTCATTAAAGTTGCTTTTCGCGGGTCTTTGAATTTGCCCGCCCCGACTGGAATTGGAACCTTTCAGTTCTGGTTTCATAAAACGGACGGAACCAATGTTGATGATTTTTACAGCGAAGTGCTAAATTATACAACCGCCATTGAGTATAAGTCTTTTGATTGTATATGGCTAATTCAAAGATTTGGAGTTCAAATGAAAATGATATGGTTAATGACTTGTCCAAATCCCGCGGATACCACCAATAATACAACAATACGAATTTCTGGAAATACGACTAATGAGGTTTTATTAACAAATGCGACAGATGCTCCAATAACATTGGAAGTATATTATAAAACGGCATCTGCGGATTATGTATCTTTTAAACCATCATATTTTAATATTGATGTGATGAGAGACATAGCACTAACTGCGGCTTACACATGAAACCTGTCATACATATCTTTTAGTGTCGTGAGTTTGCCCTCGTGTTGAGATAAAACATCGCGGAAAAATGTCTTATAATCTAACTTACCATATTTAAGAATAGGGCGTTGGTCTGGTGGTATGTGTGCGTATCTACTCTCGTGCCATTTCTTCATATCCTCCTGTAATATGGTGCGGTCTTCCACTTTCATATACAAGAAGTTAAACGGGTCTTTTGATACTTTCAAATGTGCCGTTATTATTTCATAGCAACTATACCCGCTCTCGGGCGGATTCCGCTTTGCTTTAATTGGCGTTTTCTTTTCCTTTGGTGGTGTGGGTTCCTCTTTCGTTTCTAAAACTAGTAATTCTTTTTTTGCTAATTCTTCTCCTACATTGGTCTTGATTTCGGTGATACCAGTCTCCTTCAAATCACTTTCTTTAAAAGGTGTAAATTCTTCTGGTTCAAAGAATTTTTTCATCGTATCGGAAGAAGGCAATACAAGTTCAACATTATCACTCTGTTGATTTTGTTCGGGTCGGTATTTTTCGTAAAATGCGACGATATCAGTTTTAAGCGATTTGCTTGTTGGCAGTTTTATATCACTACTTAAATGAGTCCATTTGGCGATTTCGTCCAAATAATTTTGCTTTGTGCTCATGTTCTATATAATAGATGAAAAAAAATCCACACTTTAATTTTTATTCTTCATCAGTGTCGTCAGTATTAAAACTCCATTCTTGATCACCATACATTGTTCGCCATGTGTTCTGGCATTCTTCCAGAGACGGCAATTCTATATGTCTCGCTCTCGTGCCATTTACAATTCTTTTCGTTTCTTTTGCGTTAGGGATCAATTTTTTCATGTTTATCCAAAAACTAGTTTGTGAAGTGTGAGGGTCATTCATATTTGATTTATACAATTTATATACTTCTTCTTTTGCGATTTCTTTTCCAAATTGAATTTCTGGCAATCCGTTTGAAATATAACCATCATTTAAGCAATCTAACCACCATTTCCTTAATTTGGAGAGAGATTTTACCTTTTGCTGCCGTAGCCCGTCTGTCAATATTGTTTCGCGGTCATTAAACTCGCTGAGGTCTCGTTCGGCAAGAAGCTTTGCCAATCGTCGTCTATCAATAGATCGTATATCTGAAATTGCTTTTCTTTTTTCGTTCTCTTTCATAAGTGCTAATTCATCTGATACTTCAAGCACTAGCCATCGTTGTTCCGTTGTTCCTGCTGGCACTACCCATTCTTCGTTTGAAGCAAGCACCAAGAATAACATATTTTCTAATGTTAAGTTTGGTAAATATTTTTGTTTAAGAGTAAGGGTATTTTCGGATACAAGTTTCTTAATGGTGCCCGCTCTCTCCTTATCCCCGCCCCAGACCATTTCGTCCATAAATACTATGATTGCTCTGGCTAATTGAGCATTGAAGTCTCCTAATATTTCTCTCACATCGGAGGGTTGAAAGTAATAATCCGCACCTATAATATCTTTGAATATTTCAAGAATAATTCCCTTACCTGCTCGTTCAGTGCTCGTTAAAACTAATGATAAATGAAGTTTTTCCCACGGCTTTTGGTAAATGCTAGCAAACATATCAAGCACCTTTTTATATATATTTTTATTTCCACCGCACCATCTTTTTAAGATATGCTGGAAGAATGCTTCATTTTTTTCTTCTTCTGGAGTAAAAGATTTTACATCTTCTAATGTATCAGTAGGAATAGCAAATCCCTTGAATAAATTGTAAAACCCTTTTTTGTCATTATCAAAGTAAGCCTTCGGATCAAAGATAACATCATTTACTTCTCGCCGTCGTGGATGAGTGTTCCATAATTTGTATAAATCAACAATATTTAATGTGGAAGGATTTTTACCCAATTTTATCCAGTCCTCTTTTGAAAGATTAGTTCTTATTCTTTTATTTTGAAGAAAAGCCTCTAGTGCTGTTTCAGTCTTATAACGAAAAACTGGATTTCCTTTTGAATCAACATATTCTTCAATTATAGTGGGTTTGGTCAAATTCGCAAAACAATACGATTTATTCATCCAAGCCAAGGCAGTATCTATCAATTCTACGAATTTGTCGGGCGCATTACACTCATCACCAAGTCTTCTCAAATCATCGATAGTGTTGATGTCGTGCACAATAGGTGGAGACAATTCATGAATTCGCACATTTTTACCTTCACAACTCGCATCGTGGCAGTAGAAATATAAACCATCTCGTTTCCACACAACATAACAATTATCACTTTGATTTTCTTCACCATTTATGATACATTTTCTCACTCCTGTTGTTTTCAAAACAAACATTCGCTGTTTTTGTTCTTTTATTTCCACATTGGGCACTTTATCAATTATTATTTGTTTTACTTCTGCTAGGGTGATATGTTGATATCTTCGCAAAGAAGTATATTCTGGCAGTTTGATATCGTAGAATGAATGTTCATCGGGTCGCATGATTAAGTAATCATCTATTTCAACATTATTCAATCGTTTCAGTGTGTTATTTTTTGGTGTATAAGAGAATGGAAGCAATACACGATCGCTCCCATCTTTATGAGAACAAATTTTGCGGAATGCTCTATTCTTGTTATACACAGAAATATCCAATATTGTTCGTGTAATTCAATCTTTTGATCGTTTCGTTCAAAAGTGAAACAGAGGTCTGGATAATCTTTTTCAATCACTGCTTCCACAAATTTCCAGAATTCCTTTTGTTTATCGCAGTTTTCAAATACGAAGCCATTGTCGTATGAGAAATGAGAAGAGATTTTATCACCTTTACAAGCATCTAGATATTTTGCTTTTTTTGGATTATACTTCATACCAACTTGTTGAAATACATTCTCCATCAGATTATTCCATCGCTCATATATCTTCTCTCGTGAGATAGTCAAGCTGTCGCCGTCCAAAGCAGTAAACATTCTCTGTGGTTTGCCTTCCATCAATACCTCGTAGAATTGTTTTTGATCGTCAGGTGTTTATTCAATCAACTCAACGAAATCCTCTTGAAATGGCAGAGTGGTAAATTGTTTGTTCCCCCACTTGATGAGGACCGCGTCCTGCGGTTTATTTCTCAGTGCTTCTTCTTGTTTCCAATACCATTGTTCATTTTCCAATGTGGGTGCCGACATATTATATTGGTGGTCAGATATAAAATGTTTGAGTTGTCCTTAATGATTATATAATAAAGGATATAAAATTTAATATAAAATTAAATAATTAATAATGGAAAAAATTAAATAATTAATAATGGAAAAAAATTATTAATTACATTATCTCATTTTATTAAAGCAATCACATTTATCAAATCCCTTGAATGCTCCACAACGTCCGCAATATTTTAATGTTTTTATCATACATGATTTATGATAATACTTTTCTCTGTTAGGATATTTAGCAATTATGTTTTTTGAAATTGCTCTTTTGCTTTCGCAGTAGCAACAGAATTTAATCTCTGGATTTTTATGAATTCGGCTTAGCAGTGAGAGTTCTCCGTTCATTTTGTGATTTTTAAATCGCTTAATACATTCAGAGCCGATCACCATTTCTTCACCGCTTTTTGTATGTCTAATGACAAAGTTTTTTTCAATTTCATGAGAGCAAACGCAATATTTTTCTGTTCCTTCGTCTAATAATTCAATGACTTCCCAATCGTTTGTATTCCACTTACCATCGGGCGCAACAAACCTAATCGCGTTGATTAAATTCATAAAATATTTGTTTTTCTCATAATCAATGAGCAATTGTAAATCATCATACGCCCAATACGATTTTTTCTCCATAGTGATTATATCATAAACAATATAATTATTTAACATTTAATATATAATTCATCATTGAGACTTCTTTTATTTTCCTTTAATTTGGCTCTTTTTTCCTTTTTCATAGCTAGTATCTTGTCTCTATTCTTTTCATAATACGACTTGCTCGCTACTCTGTATATTTCTGGATTTCTCTTGGCATACTTGCTAGAAGCAATTGAATGTGCTTTCTTTTTTTCCTCGGGTGTGTTGTAAATCCTTTTCGGTGGCATGGTTAAGAAGATATGTTATATATTCATTATGATTTTTATTTTTTTAAATTAAAATACTCAGATGTCGTAAATTTTCCTTTTGTTGCCGTGTCCGACGTTGGCCGAGGTCTTAATGACTACATTGTCCGAGGTATTAATGATTGAAAAGTAAACGTTGGCCGTCAAACATAAATAGCAGTGAGAGATTGAATAAAATTCGTTTTATTAAGGGGGGTGTCCAACGTTGGCCGACGTTGGCGACCTTTTTTCAAAAATTTTCCGAGGGGGTATAAAAAAAGGGGGGGGGACCTTTTTTTTTCAAAAAGGTCGGACAGGTCGGACAGGTTGGACATGTTAAAAAATAGATAATATATAAAGAGAATTATTAATAAAATCGTTTAAAATTAACATTAAAAAGTGTCCGACGTTGTGTCCGACCTTTAAAATCATTAAGGCAACCTTGGACAGGTTGGACAGTGGATAATAAAATGAATTTAATAAATATCTCTCGCACCTGCTCACATATGAATGGAATTACAACCATGGCCGATCGATAAAGTTATTCGTAGAAATTGCTTCCAAAATTTATGAAAAGCAATTTCCACGAATACAAGTTGCTTTTAATTATGGGGCGAAGTTGGCCATTGTAAAGTAAACATTGATAGGATCAACGATTGAAGCAAAATATTTGTTAAGGTTGGCGCGATGCGCGAAAACGAACAACTTTTCAATGCCTTCTTGAAGTGGATTAAGAACCACAACGTACATACCCCTCGACTGCAACTTTCCGACAGCCTGAACTTGAAGATGACTTAACAAACCTCGCCTGCTTACAATGATAACCTTCCACTGCAAACCCAATCGCTCTCCGTCTGTCAAACTCTATAATAAAGTTGAGTGGCTTTTCCTTTTTGAATAATAAATAAAGTTGCTTACCATCGGCAAATTCTGGAACCAAATCTCTACCCCCCTTTACCTCAAAAGCGTCGATTGAAAAGTTCTGAAATTCTTCAACGAGTTCATCTGTCGGTCTGTCTTCTGTTGCCTTGACTTCTGGCGCTTTTGCCTCTAGTGGTGCTTCGTCCGCCATCTGAGCACACACACACGCAGCAAGGGTTTGGACTTCTTGACTTTACCACTTCGGGAATTCTGAAAAAGTCCAAGAATGAAAAAAAGAAACAGACAAAAACACGTGATAGAATTTCTGGAATACCTGCTGACGATTTGAAATGCCGATAAAAAGGAAAAGTGAAATTTTTTTCAAACCATAGACCAGAAAACACCAACTTTAGCCACTTGGTGCGGTATTTTTTTTGCTTGCACCAACTCTGACACTGGACAACTTTTGGTGTTTATCAAAAACTAACAATGAGCGAAAGTGATGAAGAAAGTGTGGAAAGAGAAGAACCAAACCGATGGTTTGAGAAACTAAAGGATAAACCTTACTTTGAAATAAATAGACTTAAGATACGAAATGAAACAAGAAATGAAATAATACAAAGCAGACTTGACGAGAATGAAAAAGAAAAGATTGAGTTGGAGAAACAAAAAAGAGACTGCGAAAATAAAGCAAATGCAATTGACGAAATACTTGCGAAACGAATGGGAGAAAGAGAAAGAAAAGACAAAATTGAACAAATGAAACGACAAAAAAAGAGAGAAGAAGAACAAAAGAAAAAACAATTAAGATTATTTGAACATTGGTTAAGTGCTGAAAATCAACCAATGGGAGTTGATGATGAGATAAAAGCACGAAAGATGATTGATAGTGGAAAAACAACATCAGAAATAATTCAGACATATGAGAAATACAAAAGACAGAGAATTAATTGAAATAGTAGTTTTTACTACTAACTCCTTTTGCGTATAGGAGTATAAACTAGTGCGTATTCAATTTAAAAAAATTGGGCGAAAGCCCTCTTCATTTCAAATGAATTTTATCTACCATACTTGTTTGTGTGTGGTAGGTGGTGCTTCTAAAGAGTAAGACGAAAAAGGTCAATTTAATGATAAATACATTTTATGTGTGTGATCATTTATCTACAATAGACAGGTCCATTCATATATCATAATACAAGCACTAAAAAACACATAAAACACACAGGACGACAGAAAACAAACCTTTGTTTTACAAAAACACACATTTCTTTAACAACTAATTCAACAAACAAAGCACACTAAGAGAGATTTAGACGAAATAACAACAAAATCGTATTTAAACGAAGTTTAATATATATTTTTATGAAATAAAAATATGATTTTGTTGTTATTTCGTCTAAATCTCTCTTAGTGTGCTTTGTTTGTTGAATAAGTTGTTAAAGAAATGTGTGTTTTTGTAAAACAAAGGTTTATTTTCTGTCTTCCTGTGTGTGTTTTATGTGTTTTTTAGTGCTTGTATTATGATATATGAATGGACCTGTCTATTGTAGATAAATGATCATATATATACATATATATATATATTTATTTATTGATCTGTCATGGCTGAGCCCGAGGGCCATGCGCCTCCATCACTAGACCCAACAGGGACTACAGTGAGTATGTTGGGGAGGAAAGAGTGACTCTAACCATCCTGCATAGAAAGCCCCAAAAGGAAGTCCCTACTACCCGCACAGTGTCGGGTATCTTGCAGGAAATCAACTACAAATGATTTATTTTCCCCACGTGAGAGCTCCACGAGACTGGGTAGGTCCCGCATGGAGGTACTCACAGGGGTAGCAGACATTTCATGCGGTCTGCCAGCGCATGAGGACGTTTGGCGGTAAGTGTCTGGGACGCCTCGAAACCCGTCACCACCCCTAGATCTCGGAATGTATATACCCCTTTGACCCCACGTGGTGTATGTCTTATAAAAACAACACAACAACATAGCATCGGAACCAGTGGGAAGAGGCCCAACCACATCCTCTTCCCGTGGGGTGCCATACTGTGCACCCCTCCATAATAATAATAATAATAATAATAATAATAATAATAATAATAATAATAATAATAATAATAATAATAATAATAATAATAATAGTAATAATAATAATAATAATAATAATAATAATAATAATAATAATAATAATAATAATAATACTATATCTGAGGCGTACTGATGCAGCTAATGGCATATCCTCAACGGACATAAGCCTCCAATACCCTTGTTCGAGGTCCTCCACCCCCCGTGTCAGTCTCTCGCCTGATGATCGGGGCCACCGATGGAGCTCCTGAGGGCAAGACTGCACTAAGCCGAGGTTATTCCGCAGTCCCAGCAACCTCTTGCAAGACGTCACCGAATGTGCAAGTGCATACACCAAGCGCGGTTGCTAGAGCTGCCTCGAAACCCCACCCATAACAATCTGTTCCAATAATAATAATAATAATAATAATAATAATAATAATAATAATAATAGTGGTGCTTCTCTGTCAATGGCTGATGCATTTCCGCACATGCGCCTCCATCGTCTCACCCGTGAGGGAAGTACGAAGAATTGACGATAAGCTCTAATGACACCCCCGCAAGGGCAGTTCCAACACTTCCAGACGGGCCGGTATGTTCAATAAAAATACTGGTCCAGAAATAGACCGGTATGTTCAATGAAAATACTGGTGGCACCGACGGGAATCGAACTGGCGACAGGGCCCAGATGGTAGAACTTGACCACTGGGCTATCACGGTGTCCATAAATCATAATAATAATAATAATAATAATAATAATAATAATAATAATAATAATAATAGTGCTTCTCTGTCAATGACTGATGCAACTCTGCACATGCGCCTCCATCGTCTCACCCGTGAGGGGAGTGCGAAGAATTGACGATAGACTCTAATGACACCCCCGCAAGGGCAGTTCCAACACTTCCAGACGGACCGGTATGTTCAATGAAAATACTGGTGGCACCGACGGGAATCGAACTGGAGACAGGGCCCAGATGTGTAACCGGAACAGCTACTCTGACACTTAGTCGTACCTCAACTGTAGAGGGGCAGACCAAGCATAAGAGTCAAGTAACGACAAGCCGGACAACACTTGATGCCACTATGTAATGTACGGGCCGGCCGACAATCCCTTTGCCCCCTTGGGGGAAGCCGATGTAAGCGGTCGACCCCCACGCCGAAGACTGACTCCTCATTCGAAGGCGCCCTCGACCGACCGATACATGACATGAAGCATCCCGGCTGTCGAATAAGTAAAAATAATTGATCCACGTCCAGTGCGAGTCTCCCATGAGAACTCGTGCCCCCGAGCCTAGCTCTTTCACCTCAGGCATTAAAAGAAATGCCCCGTCTTGATGTCCCCTTTCCCGTAGAAAAATCAAAGTAGCCAATGATCCGTAAGCGACATCAGACTTCGTAGCTTCACGTTTTGACTTGTTTCCGAGGTCGTCCTCGACCCCTGTGCTCTACTGCTTCCGACTGCGTCTCTTTAGCCCTTCTCTTCTTCGCCGCCACTTCTTTCTCACATCTTGGTGCACCTATCAACAAAAATGATATGCCCGCACTTTGGACTTCGTCCCAAATACGAAGCGGAATCCTCCTTTCCTCTGTTAACTCGAACGGCATATCCAACACCACCCTTGGCATCACTTGCACCGTCCATGGTGTAAAATCCTCATCGTCCTTCTCGATGGACGCATCCCACTGCTCCAAATCTTTGCCGTCTCGAAATACTGGCGCAAAGATTCTTTCCCGCCTCATATCAATAACACTCTTGCTCCTCCAAAACTGCATTGTCGGAGCAAGTCCCAACGCAGCCCGTACCCGCGTTCTAGGCTGTACATACGTAACCTGCATTAAAAAAAAAATCAAAGTCCTTATCCATGACCGTATCCTCGTGCGGTCGACATAGATAGAACTTATCAACCTGCCAGTCGATCTTAGCCACTTCCTTACCGGCTATCCACGGTTTCTTCCATACCGTGCCTTTCCGATCCGACATTTCCGATGACTTCGGAATTTCCCTCCCATCTTTGACGTCTACCTTGACGTCCGAAGCCGAACGATCCTGTTGTCCAGCATTCCTGGCCTCAGCCTTTTCTTCCTTCTGTTGCTTTCGCAACGCCTCCTCACGCTCCTTGCGCGTAAGCAATGCTGGCGGCTGTCTAAACGCTGGTGCAATACGCCTCAGCGCTTGTTCCACATTCTCGTCCTCCAGCAAATAAGGACTGAACTTCGCCAACCGACGAACATGAACAATCTGTTCCCTTCCACGTGCCCCCGTAGGTGCAATCTTGTAATTGTACGCACCCGTCTGACGTACTATCTTAAATGGCCCATGCCACTTATTGTAAAACTTAATCGATACCCCTTTCGGTACCGTCGGTACATACAGCAACACTGTATCACCTTCCTTGTACTCCACATGAGAGTACTTGCCCATTTCCTGTTCCCGCTGAACCTCTCTCAGCGTCTCCCGACACTTCTCAATCGCACTCCGTGCTTCCGCGATCGCTCGTAAGCGAACTCCTAACAGTTCACACGGTTCCCACTTATCAGGCGGAAACAACAGTTCCGTCGGCGTGTTTAACGCCCGTCCATAGACCACCTGATGCGGACTGACACCCCGCGCGTGTCCGCCTAACGACGCCGAAGCTAAATTGTTGACAGCAAACGTGAACATAGGTACCACATATACCCAGTTAAGCTGGCTGTTCTTACAATAAGTCTTCAACGCTGCCTTCAACGTCCTGTGAACGCGTTCAATCTTACCATTCGCCATTGGGTTAAAGGCAGTCACATACTGCCAATCGAACCCAAAGAACTTGGCAATCCTTTGCGAAACCTCATTCGCGAAACTCGTTCCTCTATCCGAAATACTCCTTCTCGGTATCCCAATACGGCCGAATACCTGATCAATCAGCGCCGCCGCTGTCACTTCCGCTGTCACATCCGTAACAGGGACAGTAATGACATAATTGGAAGTTCGATCAATAACCGTTAAGAGATATTTGAATTTTTCCGTTCCCGCCTCTGGAAAAGGACCCACATGATCGATATGCAAGGTATCGAAAATATCCAGAGTGATATCATATTCACCCTTAAGCCCCATCTTCGGCCTATATGGCAACTTGGCCATCTGACAACGAGGACAACCCTTCACAAACTCCTTAACCCGTTCTCCCAGGTTATTCCACCAAAAACGTCTCCTTAACGACCACGTCATCCTTTCCACCCCCGGGTGGCTCTGCATAGGACAATGATGCGCCGCAATTAACAAAGACGTTCTGAGTTCCTGCGGAACCCATAACAACCATCGATCCTCCTCATTGTTATATACACCATCTTTTCCCATATACCAAAGGAGTCCATCCTTTAGTACCAAGCACCGCTTGAGTTTCCTTATGTCAATGTCCTCGGGCCTTGCCTGTGGATTGAGCAGATGTTCTCTCAACTCCTTATACTCCGTACTTTCCTTTGTGAAAGTCCGAAAAGTTTCCACCGACGCCAGTCTGACTGCCGTGTCAGTTTCCAACTGGAATCGAACCTTTTCCGGATGTGCCTCCGGTAACTGAAAAAGATGTTCCTCCTTAACTTTTTCTTCATCCTCCAAGTTAAGGCACATCGGGCCCTTCGGTAACAAGACCGCGTTAAAGGCACCCTGCCTTCCTTCCATAACATCCTCCCCCTCTTTCCTATCAGCGGTCCTTGCTTCCGCCCATAGGATATCCTCACACGCCTCTCTCGCGATCGGCGAGTAACAGCATGCACATTTGTCTCGTGCCGCTACCTCGACTGCTTCCAACGCAGACACTTCCTCGCTGCGCGTGTCACGTTGATTGTTATTATGCGTGAACGGATGATACCAAAGCCCCGATGGAAACTTGGTGTCTTCCGCTCCCTGTTCCTCCCAATCATGTAGGTCCACATCATGACCCATGATTGCGAACACCGCCCCCGGCGTTCGAAATTCAAACTGTGCCATTCGCACCTCCTTGACCGTATTACGTCGCTGTAAATCATCAACGGCCTTATCCTTCTGTCCACTCTTGTCCTCATACCGAGAACAAAAATCAGGGACAACATTCCTTTTGCCCTTGATGTAATGAATGGTGAAGTCATACTCCGCCAATTCCAACTGCCACCTGGCCAACCTACCTGTATGATCTCCAGACATGAGCCATAGCAGGTTATGATGGTCCGTTCTAACCAAAATGTTAGGAGTACCCCACAGGTATTCCCGCAACCTCTGGAAAGCCCACACTATAGCGAGTGCTTCCCGCTGCCTTGTGCAGTATTCCTTTTCCGCCGGTATCAGCTGCCGGCTGATGAACATAACGGGCCGCAACTGCCCAATGGACTTGTCCATCTGTTGAAGCACCGCTCCTACCGCGTACGAAGACGCGTCAGTGTCGAGCACGAACTGTTCCTTCCAGTCAGGTAACATAAGAACTCGACCTCCCTGCCTTGGGTCTTTAGCGATCTCATCCTTAAGCTCCGCTATCACTCTCGTGACTTCCTCCGGCCATGGGTCGTCCCCGACCCCTTGCTTCAGGAATTTCCTGACCACCGCTACTCTTTCCGCAAACCCCGGAATGAATTCACCATAATACTGAGCCAGCGATATAAAGGAATGTAAGTCCGTCCGAGTCTTTGGCATCGGCATAGACGCTACATAGTTCCTCTTTTCATATGCAATCGCACACCGACCCTCTGAGATCTCATATCCCAGGTACTGTATCTTTCTTTGTGCGAAGTCACATTTCTGTGCATTCAAGCGCAATCCAAACGCGCTTATACGTCGCAAGACGTCCTGCACGTGTTCCACGTGTTTCTCCATACTCTCTGAATAAATGACAATATCATCTATGTGACAGAAAGCATAATCCTCCGTCGACCCAAGACGAACCACCGTCGCCTCATCGTCGTACTCCTTCCCCAGCATCTTAGTCATAGCATGCTGAAATAGACCCGGAGAGCACTTAAGACCCATCGGTAATACCTTCCACACGTATGTAGTCATTCCGACCATAAACGCTGTGAGATACCGACATGACTCATTAAGAGGGATTTGCCAAAACCCGCTCTTAAGATCAAGCGTAGTATACACCTTCGCATGCTTGAGCCGGTTGATCCCCTTCCTGAGATCCGGTACCGGTGTCTCGATCTGCTTCAGAATCTTATTGATCCTATAGTAATTGATACACATACGTAAGGACCCATCCGGCTTGGCGCCATACGCACAGGTGAAGATACCTCCGATAAGCGTGCCTCAATGATGTCCTTCTCCAAAAGCTCCTGAGTGATCTCCCGAGCCATCCGATCCTCGTGATAGCTCATACGTGACGGTCTCCTGTGACCCACCACGTCTTCACCCAGCTTCCGTCCAAAGTTAGCCTCGTAACCCCGAACAGAGCCCGCCTCAAGAGGCCCAAATACCTCCATATTATTCTCCAAGATACCCTTGAGGGCATCTCGCTCCTTCATAGTACCTTCCCAAGTACTATATTTCTCCGCAATAGCCTTTTCCGCGGCTATCCTAGCCTCCTCAATCTCCTTATGAGAGGCCTTACGTGATAACTGCGCCACATCCTCCATCGGAATAGGCCGCTCATCCTCACGTACCATCGTCCCATGGTACCTAGTTTCCTCCTTGCCTCTCCACTGGGCAAGCTGTGCCACATGATCTATGATAATGGCATATTGCATTGCATGCGTGCGGTGATATATACCCGATATCCAAGAGAAGGCTTGCTTTCTCACATCCGCCATCTCACGTTGCATTAACTTGGCCCCATAAGCCAACGCCTTCTCCTTCGTCCCCAATCGTAAAGCCAAGACCAGCTTATGGCCTCTATGTGGGATCGGGACCGGGTCATCAATAAGATGATCCTCTATATCCTGCCACCACATTTCCGTCCGAGTTCCCACTGGGATGACTATAGTGAAATCATCCACCGATAGCCTGTTTTTCAAGACCTCCTTAATGGCCTTGACTCCCTTAGGGAAAAACAAATTATCATCCCAGTGACTCTTCAAGAAGGCTTCTACGATCGGCTTAGGCTGCTTGACCGGCAGCTTATGTTGGGTAACATTCCAAACCACATGAGACGTCGTGGTCGAATGCACATCTATATAGACATGCTGATCACCGGCATCCTCCATGCCCGCAATCGTACCCCGCAACAATTCCGCTTTTGCTGCGTAGAGGTGTTCCAACCTCGCGTCTATCGCGGCCACTACCGCCTCATCCTTTGCGGAATCCCTACAGTCCACGTTCACGACCCTCACGTCGCGTGGGTCCCTGTAGGCCCAGCCAAAGGTTGTGGTCATGACATATTTCGTCTCCTGTATCTTGTCGTCAGAATTGTCAGCAACCACACTTGCTTCCCCAGAGTCCCCCGACTCTACTGTGCATACATGGAAGAACGAGGCTGTTACAGGCTCCTGAATGTGGGGTGTGACCGAAGGCTCCGTGCCCTCGGACACCACCTTTGTCCACCCCCAGTCAGCGCGCATGACTGGTGAGACACTCACATCCAAATCGTGCGCTACCGCACATTGGCCTTCCCGCCGTAAAGGTTCATACGGTACTACCTCGTACCGCGGAGCCACCTCGGATCCACCGTACTGCACCACGTTCAGATCTGTATAAATCCGAGCGTGCATTCGTCTGAGGCTCCGCAGCCCCAACAGGAGACCACCAGCAAAGGCTGGGACGACCCAAAACCGATGAGAGAAAGACTTCCCGTCTTTCAAAAGGAACGTAAGCATGACTGACCCTGAGACCCCGGTCATGCCTCTCCCTTGATCCTCAACCGACACGGCCGAAACCCGTGTCTAAACCATGGTTCCCTGCTCCATAGTTCAATAAATTCCTTCCCGAGTACATTCAGAGATGCCATTGTATCATTGCCCACAATGCATTCCTGCTGTACATCCTCAATAAAAATTTTAGTGAATAATAAAGGCAATTCAGCTTTCCCCGGGCCACACCCGTCCGCTGAAAGTGCTTCATAACCACCAAAATATTTACTATCAAGCGCCTCCGACGCTAACTCCACATTAAGGTCCGTGCCTTTATTCATCACCGGACATAGAGTGTCCCTGTGACTATCAAGGTCCTCAACCTGCTCATTCTGTTCATCCTGGCCTTCCAAGGCCACCGCGTCCGTAGCTTCCTGGACTCCCCGCGTTACCACGCGTGTCCTATCATCAAATCGCAGGTCATGAGTAACCATGTCGCCTCCGTGGCCGACAGGCAACTCACCCGACTTATTCTCCCTCCCGACCTCCGAGTCAGGCGCTGGGATTGCCTCCTGGGATCCCTGGCCCCGCACTTGCATTAATGCTTTGCCCTGCACATTCACCAACATGTCCACTAGCGTTATACCAAACGCCATACCCTGGACTTGTTGCTGCGGAGGCATCTGCCCTCCGACGGTCCCCTGACCGCCTCCCATCGGCATACCAGGAGCAGGCAAGATTGGTGCTGGAGGGATGTAAGACTGTCCCCCATAAGCAACCACCTGCTGCTGTGGCTGCCCTTGGTAGAACTGCTGCTGCATCGGCTGCCCGTAGCCTACTGGTAACTGCTGCCCCGGAGCTGGACCCGCATAGTAAGCACCTGCTCCCGCCTGCTGCATATGCGATGAGGGAAAAGTTTCCGCACCCCCCCCCATACACATTTGCATTAGGAAAAAGGGAACTACCCTGATTGCCGCCCCACTGCGGGCTCCGATTTGAGTTGGGACGTTCCCGTGAATCTGAACGCCCTCCCCGACGTCGCGGTGGAGATCGATCTCGGCTCCGCTCCGGTGACCTATCTCGATTCAGTGAATCGCGTCGTCCTCGGTCGTATCCGCCACGAACATGCCCTCCTCGATCGTATCCTCGTCGATCTCGGGCTTCATCCCTCTCGTCGTAATGACGACCGCCCGATACATGAGTGACCTCACGATCACTACGACGATCTCTTGACCTTGAACGACTACGTCGGTTGTCAAGGTGCCCTCGATCCGACCGATCGCTCGAACTAGACGACGAGCTCGACGAAGAACTAGCAGCCGACCTTGCTGAGGCGCATCCGATGACCCCCGTAAATTCCATGAGGGGTCCACGGATTCATTCCCGTGCCTGCCCGGGATATCTCTTCCCATAGACGCCGGTGCGTCGCCGCCATCTGAAGTGAGAGGGTTCCATACCCTGAACTTTTCCCATTCACACTTCAAATAAGGTGCCTCACCAGGATCCGTCCATCCCTTCTGATCGTATGCATTCCGATCACGATCCTGAAGGTTCTTGAGCTCCTGCGAATACTTATTCGTATTCAACAAGCCATGGAAGGGACCCACTGGATAGTCGTAGCGTACCTTCCTCAAGACTTCCTTCTGCACCGAGTCATCCCAGCCTTCAGGATGAAAATTCTGGCAATTGCTCTTGCACATGGCTCCCGATTTGAGCCACAAGGCTCCCGCCTTCTTCATGCACAACGGCCTATGCACCCTGGGGTTGTAGTATGACCTCTGGAACCGTTGACGACCTTGCCCCGGCCCCCTTGGGGTCTCTGACCATAGAACTGAGGTCCCCTGCGCGAGTACCCCTGGCCCCAATAAACTTCATCCCCGGGCTCGAATGGTCCCGCACCATCCCCTCCCCCCTGGTTCTGATTACCTTGAGTGGGAGTCCCTGACCTCGGACCCGACCACTTCCACTCATCGATGATGGTTTTCTGGACTCGACGCATGACTTTCCCCAACACGTCTTCATCCACGTTCCATATCTCCGGACTGGCCTCAGGGGTAGACTGTCCAGTACCCTTGAGGAGGTATTCCCATACCTCTGTGTCCGTCTGAATCTCTTTCGCCAATAATAAAGACTTGATTGTTCAGATCGAACAATGCCACAGCCGTCAATTTGAAGGCTTCTGCAGGTGTGAGCATAATCACCATGTCCATTATCCTCTGGAACATGTAGTGGAGTACAGGCTTCGTATTCACCATCCACTTGACCTCCGCCTGCAGCTGACTGACCTCCTGTGACTTAGAGGCAAAAACATGGTAGCCCATCTTCTCTGCGAGCATCAGACCAATACTATCGACACACATGGCGTCGAACCGAGTAGACTGCAGCTTTCCCCAAAAAGCTGCCCACACCTCGCTTTGCATAAGCCATTCGTTGTCCACCGATGACTGACAACGAAAGAACCTATCAGCCACTATGGCCACATCCTCAGGGGTATAAATGTTAACTGAACGACAGACCCGACGTACCTCTGTCAGCCACATACGAAGCTCAGAGATATGCCTAGGAATTGCAACCTTCTGATTGTCCAGAGCAAAAGCCTTCTGGTCACCCAGAAGGCGGTCCGCATCCTTCTGGTGACGTTCAATAGTACGACGTCGTTCCTCGTCGTTCTTTTCCATCTTACGGTTCCATGACGAAACCGCAAGCTTTCGTCGTTCTGCCTGGCCATCCCAAGCCACAGCAAAATGATAAAAAGCTTTGGCCATATAAACGATGGCATCCACTACCAGCAATCGTTCCAACGTGACGAGATTTTCAGACGATCCCGCTGTAGCCCAAGTGGGCTTTGTCCCTGAGACTGCCTTGTCCCAGAAGCAATCCATTGCGTCGAAAATGGCGTGAACACGTCGTCTATTGAGAGCACTTTAGCCCCAACACCACTCTTGGGCCGAAAAATAAAGTTGCCCATTGCGTGCACAGTGGGTGACACTCTGGCCCAAACCTGACTGTGAAACTGAGCAAACTTTTGCACTTCAGTCCATCTTGGATGCCCTTTATCCAAGACATCCCAAGACTGCCAACAGCCAACCAAGTCGTACACAGGCTGTCCGTGACGTTTGACAAAGTCACGAGAAAGGTCTCCAGCCATGGCAGTGGTGCCCCAGGCTTCAGCTTGGACTTGTCCCAACCTCGCTATATTGAGATCGACCATTCCCTCCGTTGATGCCATCAATCTGGACGCATCCAGCCTCTCAGGCGTCCAGTAGTGGTCCCCATGCCCACAGCTTCTGCAATCTGAACCACCATCTCTGCTGCCACCATAACATTGGCCACTGTGGTGCGTCCGATCACAAGTGTGTCCCACACGTTCCTCGTCGAACCAGGCGAGATAGCATTAATGCATTGTCTGACCGTCTGCAATGCCTTTGTGGACGGTAACTGGTCCGCCCAACTATCACCTGTGAGACGAAACTGCCACATCGTCTTCAAATCGTCTTCCAGACGAGCAGAGATGAAGTGCAAAGAGGGAGGTGTTCCCCCTGTTGTCGACGAACTCGACGCTGTGAGTGCTCCTGCCCCCATAAAACTTGTACCAAGAGAGGAAGGTACCAAAGACCCACCCCCCTAGTATACGCTGGTGTAGAATAAGGGCTGCTTGCTGTCAACATCCTCCTCCTATTCTCACGTGGTAACATATCGAAATGAGAAAGAGAAGAGAGATGTGAGAAAGCAACAAATGACACACACAGCACACACACACAACTGCTCCACACACAGCTTATGAGTTATGCTGGTGACACCTGTTTCCTCCAACCGAATACAAAACAAATGTGCGTGCTCCTACACCTCACACACAATCTGTTTCTATCCCTCTCCCCCTAAGGAGAGCTCAACTATCTAAAGCAAAACTTGAAAAATATCAACATCCTTTTCTGTCGGAAATTCCGAGTGCTCAAAACCTCAAGAAAAACAAGGCAAGAAAAACGTGAGAACTTGAGCTTTTCGTGAACCTCACGAAAAGCAAAAGCAAACCCCGTTCAATTTTTGTTAGTGGCTCCAGATGTAACCGGAACAGCTACTCTGACACTTAGTCGTACCTCAACTGTAGAGGGGCAGACCAAGCATAAGAGTCAAGTAACGACAAGCCTGACAACACTTGATGCCACTATGTAATGTACGGGCCGGCCGACATATGTATATTCAGTGTAGTTGAAGGTTCTTCTAATATTTTGTTCTTTTGTTCAATCCAAAACTTAAAAGCCTTACTATATCGTTGAAGCATTTCTCTTTTTGTGTATTTTCTAATCATTCTATCGTCCGCTAATGTTTCTGGAAAATGTAAGTTGTATAGTTCTTTCATTTCCTTGTCCGCTTGTATCATTATAGAAGACATATTATATAAGTAATAATATTTATTTCTTTAAATGGTTTTACATTTTATTTTTAAAATATCTTTCTATATCGTCGTTTCTGCGAGTTATATGAATAACTTTATGTCCTCCTATCATAACCTCTTCTTTCTCTGCGAAATAGTCTCTATGAAAGTCTGATTTTTCGAGTTGATATTTTCCGTATATCCCTATTACATTTCCACATATACATTCATATTTCTCTTTCATTCTTTCATTCACATACTCTGCTCTTTTCTGTTTTCTTTCGTCAGACATTTACATGTATTATATATATACTATAAAAGAAATAGAAAGGCAAAAATAATAATGGACCTGTAATTGGTGGCACTATAGACGGCTAAAAATGTTAACACGTGGTTTTCTCTGAGAGAATGCGAAAGCGTAGAAATGTTTTTGTGTTTTCGCTTAGTTTTAGACAACTTTTATTCAAAAAATTATGAAATATTTTATGAAATAATATATATAGATAAGTGTCCTATAGTGGTACCTATAGTAGTAAAATTTATTGATTTTGATGCTTTGTATTGATTTTGTTTTATTTAAATTTTTTTTGCTTTACTTTTATTTTTCCGCTTTACTTTTATTTTTATTTAAAAGCGAAATTAAGAGTAAGAGAAATTTCTTTATTTTGCTTTCTTTTATTTATCAAAAATTTTGCTTTTTTATTTTGCTGTTTTGATGCTTAGTATTGATTTGCGGGAAATGAATAGGAAGAGACGAATGAAATTTTATGAGGTTGTTTTGAGGTACGAAAAACGACCCTTGTAAATTTCATATTATACTACTTTTAACAATACTGAACAATTCCCGAACTGCCGACGTCACACCTTCCAAACGTATGGATATGGGTAAAAATAGTATTGGTAAAAGCTGGTGCCACCAGTACCAGGATAATGAATTTTTGGCCACCGGATCAAGCAAGTGGCGTTCCGCTAAAACAGCAATGGGGCCGGGGTTTCAATCGAGCACACGAAGCAAAGAGTTTTTGTCCATTGTACTTCTTTCTGCTCTGTTCAAGACAACATTTTTCGCATCTTTTGCATTTCAAGCATAGTTGTATCCGAAATTCTTTTTTGCAGTTAGGGACTGCGGTTTTAGAAACATGAATGAAAAATGACTTTTTCATTCTTACGGATGCCTCGAGCGTTCCATCAATAAGGCATATCCAAGGACACCTATAACCAAACATACCTACCCTGCTATTCACACATCACAATAGCAGCATGCACACACGCACACACACGTATACAACCTTCAAATATACGCAAACTCTGCTATTCGTATGTATGCATGTATGTTACGTATATATGTATTTATGTATGTATGCATGTATGTATGTATGTATGTATGTATGTATGTAGTGTATGTATGTATGTATGTAGTATGTATGTACATATATATGTAGGTAGGTAGGTAGGTAGGCAGGTAGGTAGGTATGTATGTATGTATGTATGTATGTATGTATGTATGTATGTACATATGTATGTATGTATGTATTTACTATGCATGTATGTATGTATGTATGTGTGTATGTATGTATGTATGTATGTATGTACGTACATTGTATGTATGTATGTATGTATGTATGTATGTATGTAACATATGTACACATATGTATGTACGTATGTATGTATGTATGTATGTATGTATGTATGTATGACATATGTATGTATGTATGTATATGTATGTATGTATGTAATGTATGTATGTAATGTATGTATGTAATGTATGTATGTATGTAATGTATGTAATGTATGTAATGTATGTAATGTATGTAATGTATGTATGTATGTATGTATGTATTCATCTATGTATGTATGTATTCATCTATGTATGGTATGTATTCATCTATGTATGTATGTATGTATGTATGTATGTATGTACATATGTATGTATGTATGTATGTATGTATGCATGTAATGTGTGTATGTATGTGTATATGTGTATGTATGTATGTATGTATGTATGTATGTATGCATGTATGTATGTTATGTATGTTATGTATGTTATGTATGTTATGTATGTATGTATGTATGTATGTATGTAATGCATTTAATGTATATAATGTATGTAATGTATGTAATGTATGTAATGTATGTAATGTATGTATGTATGTATGTATGTATGTATGTATAATGTATGTCATGTATGTAATGTATGTAATGTATGTGATGTATGTATGTATGTATGTATGTATGTGATGTATGTATGTGATGTATGTCTGTATGTGATGTATGTGATTTATATATGCATGTATGTATGTATGTATGTATGTATGTACGTATGATACGTACATATGTATGTATGTACATTGTATGTAATGTATGTATGTATGTATGTGTGTATGTATGTATGTATGTATTTAATGTATGTAATGTATGCAATATATGTAATGTATGTAATATATGTAATGTATGTATGTATGTATGTAATGTATGTAATGTATGTATGTATGTATGTATGTGTTTGTATGTTATGTATGTATGTATGTATGTATGCATGTATGTATGTATGTATGTATGTGATGTATGTATGTGATGTATGTCTGTATGTGATGTATGTATGTGATGTATGTATGTGATGTATGTATGTGATGTATGTATGTGATGTATGTGATTTATATATGCATGTATGTATGCATGTATGTATGTTTGTATGTATGTATGTATGTATGTATGTACGTATGATACGTACATATGTATGTATGTATGTATGTATGTATGTATGTATGTATGTATGCATGTATGTATGTATGTATGTATGTACATATGTATGTACATATGTATGTACATATGTATGTACATATGTATGTACATATGTATGTACATATGTATGTACATATGTATGTACATATGTATGTATGTATGTATGTATGTATGTAGTATGCATGTACGTATGTATGTATGTACGTACGTACGTACGTTCGTACGTACGTATGTACGTACGTATGTACGTATGTATGTATGTATGTATGTATGTAATGCATGTATGTATGTATGTATGTATGTATGTATGTATGTATGTATGTATGTATGTATGTATGCATGTGATGTATGTATGTATGTACGTATGTATATATATGTATGTATGTATGTATGTATGTATGCATGTATGCATATATGTATGTATGTATGTATGTATTCATATATGGATATATGTTTGACGTGTGTATGTAGACATGTATTATGTATTGGAATGTTGGAATGTTGGAATGCCATGATAAATACATACATACATACATACATACATACACACACACCCATACATACAAACATACATACATACATAAATACATACATAAAAAGTACATACATACATATATACATACATACATACATGCATACATGCATAACATATGTACATACGTACATATGTATGTTATATACGTACATACAGACATATGGAACATACGTGCATACATACATACATACATACATACATATATATGTTTTGTTTACATACATACATACATACATACATACATACATACATGCATGCATACATACATATACATACATACATACATACATACATGCATACATACACACATACATACATACTTACATGCATGTATATATACATACATACATGCATACATACATACATACATAAATACATACATAAATAGCATGTACATAGATTACATACATCCATAACTCACATACATACATAGCATCCATTTACACATGTTTCACATACATATATACTTACATGCATGCATACATACATACATGCATACATACATACATGCATACATACACACATACATACATACATACATACATACATACATACATACATACACACACACATACATACATACATACATACATAACATACATACATACATAAAGACATACATTACATATTGCATACATTTCATACATTATATTTCATACGTGTATGTCTTGTTTGGGATGTGTGTGTGTGTGTGTATAAAAGGCACGCCTGTGTCCACACAGCTACAGTACATAGATTACATACATATCATACATTATACACGTATGCATTGATGTGTAGGGAGGATGGGTAAAGACATCACAGTGTCCACACAGCCCCAAGCGACGCAGAATATGGCCTTTATCATACCTACCTACCTACCTACCTACCTACCTACCTACCTGCCTGCCTGCCTACCTACCTGCCTACCTACCTGCCTACCTACCTGCCTACCTACCTACCTACCCACTTACCTACCTATCGGTGATGTGTGTGTAGGGAGGATGGGTAAAGACAACACTGTCTCCACACAGCCCCAATCCACGCTGAATATGGCCTCAGGCGTGTTGGTCTGTTTCTTTCTTTCTTTCTTTCTTTCTTTCTTTCTTTCTTTCTTTCTTTCTTTCTCTCTCTCTCTCTCTCTCTTCCTTCCTTCCTTCCTTCCTTTCTTCCTTCCTTCGTTCCTTCCTTCCTTCCTTCCTTCCTTCCTTCTTTCCTTCCCTCCTTTCTTTCTTTCTTTCTTTCTGTCTTTCTGTCTGTCTGTCTTTCTGTTTTTTTTTTTTTTTTTTTTTTTTTTTCTTTCTTTCTTTCTTTCTTTCTTTCTTTCGTTCGTTCGTTCGTTTGCTCTTTCTGTCTTGCTTGCTTGCTTGCTTTCTTTCATTCCCGTAATCCACGATCACTATGGCATCAGGCGTGATGGTGTGTATTATTACAATTATTATTATTATTATTATTATTATTATTATTATTATTATTATTATTATTATTATTATTTGGACACCGTGATAGCCCAGTGGTCAAGTTCTACCATCTGGGCCCTGTCGCCAGTTCGATTCCCGTCGGTGCCACCAGTATTTTCATTGAACATACCGGTCTATTTCTGGACCAGTATTTTCATTAAACATACCGGCCCGTCTGGAAGTGTTGGAACTGCCCTTGCGGGGGTGTCATTAGAGCTTA
>WBZZ01006325.1:122500-125000 GCA_019918135.1 Paulinella micropora
TCAAAAGTTCAAGCCAAACCGTCTGTCAGCGACCAGCTTCTTTCTGTCTGTCTGTTTTTTTGTTTTTTCTGTTTTGTCTGTTTTGTCTGTTCTCTCTGTTCTGTCTGTTCTGTCCGTTCTGTCTGCTGTCTGTTCTGTCTTTTTTTTGTCTGTTCTGTCTGCTCTGTCTGCTCTGTCTGTTTTTTCTGTTTTTTCTGTTCTGTCTGTTCTGTCTGTTCTGTCCGTCTTCTGTCAAAAGTTAAAGCCAAACCGTCTGTCAGCAACCAGCTTCTTTCTTTCTGTCTGTTTTTTTCGTTTTTTCCGTTTTGTCTGTTTTGTCTGTCTGTTCTGTCTGTTCTGTCTGTTCTGTCTGCTGTCTGTTCTGTCTTTTTTGTCTGTTCTGTCTGTTCTGTCTGTTCTGTCTGCTCTGTCTGCTCTGTCTGCTCTGTCTGTTCCGTCTATGTTGTCTGTTCTGTCTGTTCTGTCTGTTCTGTCTGTTTTGTCTGTTCTGTCTGCTCTGTCTGCTCTGTCTGTTCTGTCTGTTTTTTCTGTTCTGTCTGTTCTGTCTGTTCTGTCTGTCTTCTGTCAAAAGTTCAAGCCAAACCGTCTGTCAGCAACCAGCTTCTTTCTTTCTGTCTGTTTTTTTTTCGTTTTTTCTGTTTTGTCTGTTTTGTCTGTTCTCTCTGTCCTGTCTGTTCTGTCTGTTCTGCTGCTGTCTGTTCTGTCTTTTTTTGTCTGTTCTGTCTGCTCTGTCTGCTCTGTCTCTTCTGTCTATTCTGTCTGTATTCTGTCGAAGGTGAGGTATATATAAATATATTATATATATATATGTATATGTGTGTGTGTGTGTCTGTGTGTCTGTGTGTGTGTGTGTGTATGCATGTATGTATGTATGTATGTATGTATGTATGTATATTTCCGCAGACTTCTGTATGTGTGTTTTAGTTTGAATCAGATCAGTGCGTTGGCGCTTGTGAACGCTCTGCTGTTGTTGTTGCGGTCAATCAATACTATTGATCTCTATGCACTGCCTTTTTGTCCCTATCTACTGCCTTTTTGTCCCTATATCTAATGCCTGTTTGTCCTAATTTAGTGCCTCTTTGTCCTTTTTGCCCTTCATTATCTATCTAAGACATAGCCCATACATGAAAGCAAAACATCGGTTGAAGTGGTGGAACCACGTTAGCATAGTCGCGCTTGTTAGTGCTCTGTTGTTGTTGTTGTTGTTGTTGGTTTTTGTTGGTGTTGTTGTTGGTGTTGTTGTTGTTGTTGTTGTTGTTGTTGTTATTTTTATTATTATTATTATTATTATTATTATTATTATATTATTATTATTATTATTATTATGATTATGTTGTTGTTGTTGTTGTTGTTGTAAACGTTGTTGTTGTTGTTGTTGTTGTTGTTCTCGTCGTTCTTCTTGTCTTTGTCGGAGTGAGATAAATAGATGAACAAGTGACGTGTGATGTGTATATGTGCGAAGGGGAATCGACCCAGTTGGATACAAAGGGTACTCCACGCTTCTCTCTCTCTCTCTCTCTCTCTCTCACACACACACACACATATACACTTTCTCGTGGCTGTCATGTATATATTTATGTATCTATGTATCTATGTATGTATGCATGCATGTATGTATATGTAGGTTTGTTGGGTCAAGGAGCGATCTACTTTGCCAGTACAGTGTGCCTACATACATACATACATACATACATGTGTAGGTTGTTGGGTCAAGGAGTGATTTATTTTGTCGCCTACAGTGTGTCTTATTCCATCATCTGCTGCCTTATGGCGTAAGAGAGAAAGAGAGAGAGAGAGAGAGAGGGGGGGGGGCGAGGGGGGGGTTCTTATTCCATCATCTGCTGCCTCATGGCGTAAGAGAGAGAGAGAGAAAGAGGAAGAGAGAGAGAGAGAAAGAGAGAGAGAGAGAGAGAGAAAGAGAAAGAGAGAGAAAGAGAGAGAGAGGGGGGGGGGGGGGGGGGGGGATGGCTGTCTTATTCCATCATCTTCTGCCTGATGGCGTAAGAGAGAGAGAGAGAGAGAGAAAAGAGAGAGGCGGGGGGGGGGGGGGGGGGGTGGCTGTCTTATTCCATCATCTGCTGCCTGATGGCGTAAGAGAGAGAGAGAGAGAGAGAGAGAGAAGAGAGAGAGCGAGAGAGAGGCGGGGGGGGGGGGGGACATTATAACCAAAACAAACAAACAAACAACAACAACAGCAACAACAACAACAACAGCAACAACAACAACAGCAACAACAACAACAACAACGAGAGAGACAGAGAGAGAGAGAGAGAGAGAGAGACGAGAGAGACAGAGAGAGAGACAGAGAGAGAGAGAGAGAGAGAGAGAGACAGAGACAGAGACAGAGAGACAGAGAAAATAGATAGATATTGTTGTCATTATCTTTTTTATCATGTTTGCCTAGTATAATTGCGTGCAGATGGAGTTTTTTTTCTAAGATACCTAGCAGTCGCAGCAACCAAGTTATGTACGTGCGTATGTATGTACAACAACCGACAAC
>WBZZ01006326.1:0-43454 GCA_019918135.1 Paulinella micropora
GGCAAATCGGCTTCCCGAAGCGAAATGTCGGGTGAAGTTGGCTGCCACCCCCGCAAATACCTTTTTTGATATTCGGGCCATTAATTTCTACAAATCAAAAATTACTTTTTTCTTTTTGTGCCGTTTGGTTTCAATTATGTTCTCTGGTTGTATGTCTTCTTTTTTTAACTGTTGCTTTATTTTCTTCTCCTTCGTTATCTCTTGGACTTGTTCGTTAATTTGCTTTTCATCATCAACTGGCTTTTCAAACTTAGTCTTTAATAACTCACGGGGGCTGACTAGTTCTTTATTGGATAGCACAATCTTAAATCCGTTTCTACCCAAAACCGTATATATCTGCTTTGACCAAGTTCGTCCTCCTTTTGAAAATAGATTTCGTTGAACTTCCCTTCTTACCTTATCACCCGGTTCAAATTCATTAATACTTTCATCTCTTTCAATTTTTTGTTTATTAGTAGCTTTTCCATTTATGATGTCAATTGGTCTAGCTTTGATTGTTGGATGAAAACGATGATTGTAAGCTTTAACCATATCATCAATGTATGAGACCCAGTCAAAGTTTCCATTTGTTTCAAATAGTATATCAAACCACCTTCTAATAGTTCTAATAACTCTATCAACTATTGCGAGTGCTTTGTGGTCTCCTACTTCAACTGTTCTGTGTTCAATGTTATGTTCATCAAAATATTTATTAACTGCTCCTTTGTATTCTCCACCGCTATCTGTTGTAATGATTTCTGGAATATATGGAATAGATTTTAAACCAGTATATACTTCATTCGCAGTTTTATTTTTTAGCGGTCTGACTTCTAAAAATCTACTATTAGTGTCAATCCAAACCAACATAAAAGCATATTTTTTATTACCTGATTTATCTTTTAACTTAGACATATCCGCTAAATCAACAAACACTTGTTTCAACGGTTTATCAGCCCATATTGTATTCCATTTCTTACTTTGTTTTTTTTGATAATGTAGTTCTAATGCCTGTTGCTCTTTCAGTTCTTGTAAATGGTCGTCCATCACCTTCTAATACTTAATAACACCTAATGTTGTATCCTTATATATTGCTCTTTCTTTTTTTTCAAGTTCAAAACAATAATTAGAACAAAACTCATAAGTATAAAATCTGTCAAAACTATCATCAATGGCCGTAATCTGCCTATTCGCTAAGCACAAGCTCAATCCACACACATAGCAACTATTGAAGTCGTAATCACGATGATTATATAGGTAGTCCATAATGTGTAAGCGAACATCTAACGGTAGGTTTTTTATCTTGTTCATATATATTAGAACTTCAAAAATATTTTAGATACATCATTGTTTTCTTTTTTTGACTTCTCTGGTTGTCCCGCATAAACATTGACATTAACACGGCCAGTCTTCTTACCTTTACCTTTCTTGTGCTGTTCCTCTTCTTCACTTTCGCTCTCACTCTCACTCTCCCCTTCCACTTTCTTTTTTACCACTTTCTTCGCCTTCTTCTGTTTAGTCTTTAATTTTATACCCGCAACCCGTTGTGCGACTATATCTACAAAGTCTTGTTCTACTTCCTCATCCGAGCTGCTTTCCTCACTTATCTCGCCGTCTCGCCCATCTATCATATCCTTAGCCAACTGTTTCTTGGCCGTATGTTCCATCTTTTCATCATTGGTCATTTCTTTCACATTTTTAGCCTCTTCCTCCGCTAGTAATTCCCTCGCCCTCTCAATCTTTCTCTGCTTAGCCTGGTTCTTCTTAGCCTCCCACCCCTTTTCAAGATTTTTCATAGCGACCTCTCTATTACCTCTTGGCATTGTATAACTTGTTTATATTATTATACAAAATAATATTATTTAGTTTTTATTAATAAACAATTTTTTAACAAATATAACCTACAATGGGCAGTCAATACAAATCGCTCTTAGGCTTGTCTGAAATTGCGGTTGATAGTCTAGATATAGCCAACCTGGATTTAACGAACACAAACATAGTGGGCTTATACACAGATAGGGTGCCAGAAGATGCTGACCCCGTAAATCTTTATTTTACTAATAGCCGATTTGATGCGAGGTTGGCTTTAAAATCTACGGCCGATGTAAAAGAAGGCACTAATCTATACTATACTGATGGTAGGTTTGATGCGCGACTAACCACTAAATCAACCACTAACCTAGCCGAAGGAACTAACTTATACTACACCACAGCAAGGGCTAATACGGACTTTGACACAAGGATAGCAACTAAATCAATAGATGCTTTAAGTGATGTAGTCATAACAGGCACCCCCGCCGATAACCAACTGCTCATTTACAGCACAGGTCAATGGCGAAATGTTGCTTCACCTTTTCTCAGATTGGATGGGCTCGCTATGATGATAGGGGATTTAAATATGGGAGGGTTTAATGTAGCAAATGTCGGTAATGTTGATGGTATTGATGTTTCTGCTCTTGATACCGCAGTCGTTAAACTAACAGGCGACCAAACAATAACAGGGAACAAAACATTTACTACTTATGTGGGGGTAAAAGACTCAAATCCATTAAACACAGGTAAGTTATTCTTCAATTACAACAATAATATGGGTTCTATTTATTCGTCGGAGGCAGGTGGAGCAACGGGCTATCCACTAACTATTGTTGGTTCTTCTATACTTTTTGCTCCAACAACAGGGGGCGGAATGACATTGACAAATAATGTTTTAAATTTTAACAGCACAACGGCAATCAGCGGACTGCCCGCACCATTCTATGACGGCGATGCTTCAACAAAAGCATATACCGATACGAAACTGGCAAAGGACGGCACAACGGCTATGACGGGTAGTTTAAATATGGGAGGATTTTCAATAACAAATGTAAATTTGGTTGATGGTATTGATGTTTCTACTCTTGATACTTCGGCCGTGAAACTAACAGGAGACCAAACCATAGCAGGAACCAAAACATTCAGCAATGTGGTAAATGCGAGTGCGGGGATTGATATGAAAAGCCAAAGCATAACAAATGTTAATCTTGTTGATGGTATTGATGTTTCCGCCCTTGATACTTCTGTGGTTAAACTAACAGGAGACCAAACCATAGCAGGGAATAAAAAATTTACTTCAACAATAGAAGTGCGGGGTGCTACTGCTCCAACCGCTTTTGATGGTATCGGTATTGCCTTTGATACGGCGACAAATATAGGAGAGATTGTGGCACAAAAAATAGCAACTGCGGCCTATTATCCAATACAAATAACAGGGTCGTATGTTGATTTATATGCGGGGGATAATGTAATCGCGACAGCAACGGGCACGACATTATCTTTAAACAATAGAAAAATAACAAACTTAGCCACACCAACAGCAACAACGGACGGGGCGAATAAAACGTATGTGGATACATTAGACGGGCAAAATGTGAAACTAACAGGAAACCAAACCATAGCAGGAATTAAGACATATAGCAGTGGTGTTGAAATAACGGGAAATTCAATAAATGCTACAACAAAGGGCACATTTATCGTTTTCAATTCTACCAGTAATATCGGGTCAATTGCTAGTTTGGATATGAAAACAGCAACATATTACAACTTTGAAATTTCTGCGAAAAAAGTAAGTTTTATTATTGACGGGACGATAGTCGGTTGGGTAAATGCTTCGGGGCTAGATTGTAATAGTAGCAAAATAGCCAACCTTGGAACTCCAACATTATCAACAGACGGAGCAACAAAAGGATATGCGGACACATTGGACGGGCAAAATGTAAAACTAACAGGCGACCAAACCATAACAGGAATTAAGATATTTAATGGAAGTAGAAATGATGTAAAAGCACTGACCTTATTAAGCCAAGCCGATTTTAATAATGTGGATATCATTAATGGTGGAAATATTACATATAATGGGGCGAGGATATTAAACCAAAATGGAGGTGATATATTCTTTTCACAGACATCGGGTGATTGGCAGTCTTTCTTATATACTCTAAATACCGCTACAAGTGGAACCGCAGACCAACGAGGCTACCTATTTACAAATGTAGCGGCTGATGTAAAAGGAGCGGGACTTTATATTTCAAAACTTTTGGATAATAAGTCGCTGTCGTCTGACATTGTCCGTTTTAACAATGCTGGCGGTATGCGATTTTATGGTGCCTTAGATATGAACTCAAACAATATAACAAATGGCGGAACAATAACTGGAACAACAATTACTTCAACTGCGGGTATATCAACAACAACAATAACGGCAAGCGACAAGATAACGACTGCATCAGGCAAACCAATAATCATAGGCAATACAACGAAAGGCGCAGGTGCGACAGGTGGTTTAGAATTATATGGAACGGCTTCAAATATCGGAGGAGCACACTTACAGGCGATAACAACGGCGGATGCTTATCCAACATTCCAATTAATGAATTGGGCACACGACAATATAGGCATAAGTTTTGATGCTTATTATGACGGCTCAAACTGGAAATCAAGTAATTCTGGCTCAAACTTTCAAATATACAAAAACTCAAACAAACTTGCTTTTAACTATAAATCAGGAATAACAGCAGGGAGCAATATAACTTGGTCTGAGGCTATGAATGTCAGCACAGCAGGCCTACTAACGGCAAATGCGGGGATAACATACACGGGCACACTAACATCAGCAACAAACACCAGCGGGGCAAAGATAGGAGTTCAGGGAGCAACAGACGGAACAAACGCAAAAGGTATATTTCTATGGGATACAACCAATACAAGTTGGGGGATTTATGCGGCATCTGGTGGGGCAGCAAATACTAGAAGTTTGGCAAATGGTTTAGCCGTTTCTGGAAATGATTTTAGTTAGTATAGTTTTCGGTTTAGGGTTGCTAATGATTCTACAATGGGTTTTGTGTGGGAGAATTCAGCAGAGCAATTGTTAATGTCGTTGAATGGGGCGAATGGAACTTTATGGACAAAAGGATTAATAACGGCAAATGCGGGGATTACATATTCTGGGGTGCTAACAACGGCATCAGCATCAACTAATGGGGCAAAAATAGCAATTCAAGGACAAACAGACGGGACGAATGCGAGAGGAATATTTATGTGGGACATCGGAGATTCAAACTGGGGGATTTATATGAGCCAGTCTGGGGCAAGTAAATCGTTAAGTGGAGGAACAGCACCAGCAGGAGGAGGTGGAGGATTAACTTCTTATTCTATTAGATTTAGATTAAATGGTTCTTCAACGAGTGGGTTCATATGGGAGAATAATTCAAATACTGCTTTAATGTCGTTGAGAGGAAGCGATGGGACTTTATGGGTATTAACAGGCCCCGTTCAAACATCAGACAGACGGCTTAAAAGCGATATAAAGGAATGTTTAGGCTTAGATTTTATCAATAAGTTAAATCCAGTCTGCTATCGTATGATTGACGATAACAAGAAACAGAGAGCGGGTTTAATAGCACAAGAGGTAGAAGACCTACTGACAGAAATGGATATGTTAGATTTTGCTGGATTTTCAAAAGAAACAATAATGGTTCCGTGTCAAAAGCAAAGACAAGAATGCGAAATGAAAGGTGTGAGTGTTAAGCCAGAAGATGTTAAATGTATTGATAGTGGTGATGTTGGTTATGGTATAGGTTATTCCGAGTTTATCGCCCCGTTAATTAAAGCCGTTCAACAATTATCAAAAAAAATAAATAATATAACTAATGATATAGCTGACTTAAAAAAACAATTGGACAATGCCCCCTAGATTACACCCTCCACCTCCACTCATTGATATGGCAGATGGAGAACTAACACCAGAGTTGAAAAATCGTGTTTTGGATATTTCGTTGAAGAATGAGGAAAAAAAAGTAGAGCACGAATTGGAAGACAACTGGAATTGTTGTTGTATAAAGAACAGGCCAACCGACAGCCGACTTATTAAATACTTATTTCAAATGGGTATCATTATCGCCATCATCACCCTTTGTATTGTAAGGCTGTCTGAAAAGAACTTACCGTGCGAGGTTGCTAACACATATGTCGGTATTTTAACACTATTGATTGGCATCTGCCTTCCTAGCCCATCTAGTTCAAAGAAGTGAGCACTCATATAGTTGAGTTTTATACCAAGAAGCATCACCAGCACAGATTAGCGGAATAGCTTCATCAAAACTACGACACATATTATTTCCGTTATTTATGAAAACACATTTAAATTTGGTTTCTATTCCTTTTTGAATACACCACACACAACTTTCATTTTTTTTCTCACTGACCCGTGAATAGAAATCGCAGGCAGTCCGAGCAGAAATATTAATTAATAAAAAGTTTATAAGCAGTAATATAGAGGGCATCGCAAATGACTGACTATAAATATCAGCGGATTATTTTTCTAAGTAATGATTTTGCTGGTGGTAGCAAGACATTTGACAAAAATATTCAAATGAACTTTACCCCAACCAGAATGAATGTTAAGTTTATCCACTATATGAATGACTTGACTGAAACGAAAACAAAAATCCTTTATATGGACCGCATTGGGATTATCGGAACATTCGCCGACAGCACCACGGCAAACATTTCAAATCTCGGTTATAATCTTGGAAATATCGGCTGGACCGACGGTCAATACAGTTTTAAAGTGCTTAAAACAGACAGCGGTAATATTGAGACCGACCAACTAGCTGGAAGAATTGTTATTTGTTTAGAATTTCTTGGGTAGGGGCCTGCTCCCCCTACGACCCCGCCAGTAAAATAAAAATATATTTTAGAATATATAAAAGTATTTGGAGGTGCGGAGGCGAAGTCTCTGCGATGGAAAAAATCAATAATGTAAAGGTAAAACCAGTTAAGCAAAACGGAGATGGAGACAAGTTGGCAAAAGGACATAACTTATTTGATGAACCGTATGCCAATATTTTTCTTCTCGCTCGCAAGAAGAGTGGCAAGACGACCGCACTGTTTGAAATCCTGAAACGAACGACCGACAAAAAGACCCGCATTGTTATTATTGCCAGCACAATACACAAAGACCACATATACAAAGAAATGGTTAAGCACTTTAAGAAGAAAGGCAATCCGATGGCGATATATACATATTTGAAAACGGATGGACTGTCTGTGATTGATTACGAATTGGACAAGCTCAACAAACCCGACGAGGAGCAAGAAGAAGGCGAGATTGTTCAAGACGAGAAAGAAGAACCGAAGCCGAAGTTTCTTTATTTTGGAAAAGAGGAAAAGAAGAAGCAGGAGGGAGGCGAAAAGGTGGAGAGACCGAGCAAATACATTACACCAGAAGTTGTTTTCGTGTTGGATGATTTGGGTAGCGGTTTGAGGGATAAGTCTGTGAGCGACCTGGTAAAGCGCAACCGCCACTACAAATCAAAGGTGATTATGTCTAGTCAGTATCTTAACGACCTACGGCCTGAGGCGATTAAACAGCTTGACTACCTTCTTATTTTTCCTGGTCAGAGTGTTGATAAAATTGAACTCGTGTATAAGCATCTTGACCTCGGCTACGACCTTGACTACTTCATTGAAAAATATCACGAGGCGACAAAAGAACGATTTAACTTTTTGTATGTTGATGCGGTGTCGGACGAGCTGAGGCAAAATTTTAACAAACGATTTTTGTAATTTTGTATTATTTTTTTTTTTCATATATTATAATGGTTGTGAAAACAACAAGGGTTGAAGTCATTCCAACAGTCGGAAAAATAACGAGAAACTCAAACACAATGGCGGGCGGAAAAAAGAAAACTGGTCGCAAGAAGGGGCAACAGGGTGGAAAAGTAAATTGGAAAAAAGTCGGACAAGCGATATTGGATGCTAATAGGTTTATCAAGAAAAATCAATTGATTTCAAGAGGGGCTACCTTTCTTAGCGATGTCGGAGTTCCTTATGCGGACCGTGTAGCGAAGGCTGCGGCCAAACAAGGATACGGCAAGCAACGAGGCCGTGGGGCACTTAAATTCTAAATATTACTGGCTATCGCCGTAGGAGATAAACTAAACTTTCTATTATTTTTTTTACTAATAATATACGATGGTAAAAAAACCTAAACAACGACCGCCGAGGATATACAGAACGAAAGATGGTCGGCCATATATCAAAGTAAAAGGCAAACGGGCATATCTAAACTTTGGAAAGAAAACAAATGACTTATCAACACTTCAAATCGTTAAGCTGTTTATGAAATACTTGAATAAACCAAAAGCAAAGAAACCGCGGCCGACACATAAAGACAAACACAAACTGAAAAAAGTTCAGAGCCTGTCGGAGATTGAACAGAACACAAGAACCGCAATTCAAGACCACTTAGACAAACTTAAACAAGAAAAGTATGACCACATTGAGGCTATTGATAAAAAGGAAAAGTCGGCACGAGAAGAAGCAGAAGCGGAAAAGAAAAGGCAGGAAAGAAAAGACATAGCCGATTCTAAGGAAAGAAAAGAGGTGTTGGACAGGGAACATAAAAGAGAACTAGCGGAGGCTAAGGAAAGACAGGAAGAAAAGAACCGCGAACTCAGGAAAGAGCAACGACTTATTAAGGAATTACTAACAGAGCGGAGAACTAAGCAAGGGCTTTTAACACCACCTGTTGAAGAAAAAACACCAAAAATTCCAAAATCATCTCCAAGCGGAATAACTGATATAACTGATGAAGTAAATAAGCAAGCAAAAGATTTGAAAGACGAAAAGAGAAAAAGAATTATTGACGCTATGTTTACAGAGGGTATGAGATTACAACGAAAAAATACTGGAAAACCTAAACATAATGCCGTAGTAAATAGCCTCATAAAAGCAGGTATTGATATTAAAATTGTAAAACCAAAAGGTAAGAAGAGAAATTATTCAGAGACATTGAAACAATGGTTATACACTCAAAAATTTACCGAAAAAATAACTTTTCCTGAGGATGGATGGAAAACACTAGATAAACTTGTAAAAGAAAAGAAAACACCCCAGACAAAACAACCACCCACAACACCACAGACACAACCCCCCGATGAGAAGACCCCTAATTCACCCGAGGCTAAACAGCTGATATTTGAACTAACACAATACCAACAACAAGCACCCGAACAACAACAAGCACCCGAACAACAACAAGCACCCCCAGACGAAGTATCCGCACAAGAGACACAACCCACAACAGACACACAACCACCACCCTTAGAAAACGACACTTCGCAAGATGGAACGGGCAAAGGATTAATGACGAATGAAATAGACGACATAATGAAAAAGCACGATTGGTTTCTCGGCACGATAGCCAGCGACCAAATAAACCAGTTAAAGCCAGAAAAAAGAAAAAAGTATGGTTTTATTATGAATACGGACCCGAGCAACAAAAAAGGGCAACATTGGATGGCTGTTTGGGTTAGTTTGAATGGCGATAGGAGTGTTGAAGTTTATGACCCGCTAGCCGAATATGAGCCGACTGAACTTTTCCAACACCAAATGAAACAGCTGTTAGATAAAAGTCGTCCTGATAGTTATTTATTAATGAAGGTTAATCAAGTTAAACAACAGAGCGACACCTCTGATACCTGCGGATGGCACAGTATGCGGTTTCTTTTGGAGCGGGCGAAAGGAACCCGTTTTAAATTTGCTAGCGGATGGACTGATTTGAAGGAGAATGAGGCGGAGGAGTTGAAATCACAGAATGGGTATGGTTTTGATACTTTCATTTGAATTATTTATCCAATAATATAGGAGCGATGGAGTATAAGGGAGGACGAAGTAGCGGTATCTATTACATAAACAGCAAAAACAGGATAAACGGCACAGACAGCGACTTTACACACTCTTTGGATTTAAGAGGATTGGACAACCCAACACATTGTAAAATTTTACATATCTATGTGCCGAAGTCGTATTATTCTGTGGCAAGTCCTTACAACACTTTTATTCTGAGTGAGGATGGTAATGAGGCGGTCATTACGATACCCGAGGGCAACTACACAATGAACAACTTAAAAAATAAGCTGGCCGAAGTGCTAACCGCGGAAAGTCCCAATGACTACACATATACAATAACAAGCAACAACACGAACACTGACCCAGAAGATGGCAAGCTAACTTTTACTGTGGCAGACAACGGAGGCATACAACCGCGGTTTGTATTTGATGACGAAACTCGTATTCACGAAATTATGGGGTTTGAGCGGTCTTCTACTTATTTCTTTGCTAATAATACCATTAGGTCTCCAAATGTCATAATATTAACAGGCGAAAAAACATTATATCTTCAAAGCGACCTCGTTGGGGAAGGCGACAATCACGTGCTCCAAGAAATATACACCGCGAATGAAATCCCATTCGGCTCTGTCATATACGATGGAAGCGGGTCGGAGTATGGCAAAAGACTGTCCGCCAATTCAAACAATGTATTTAGGTTTTATTTGACTGACGAAAATGACCAACCAATTAATCTCAACGGGTTGGGTATTGTTATGACATTGTTGATTTACCGCGAGACGAATTATTTTTCGCTATTTAATTCATTTTTTAATTTGTTGAAAAGCCGTTGACCCCGCAGGTGATTAGTAAGGTAATTTAGAATTATTTATTTATTTTTTTCTTCTATTAAAATATAGAACCTTTTGAAAATCGTTTTTGAGATTGTAAGTGGTTTTTGAAAAAAAGCACTTACGAAAAAATGTCGGTCCAATACGGTGGCGAGTTGGTCCATCAGGCTAAGGAACTGCTCACTGGTAAGTATGAATTGAACAAACTTACAGCTCGTGAAGGTGCTGGTGATATCACACTTACCACCGCGGGCGGTCTTGAAAGCACATTTGAAATTCCTACCCGCCCTTTGAACTTGGCGAGGTCTGTGTTGAAATTTACTTATACTCCGACTGCTGGCGGTGGTGCTGGTCGCTACAATCGTATCTATATGGATTGTCTTTCAATGATTAAAACTATTGAACTGCGAAGCCGAAGCGGGCAGTATTTGTGTAATCTTCAACACGTGGGTAATTACACTAAGATTGTTTGGAAGCCCGAGATTAGTTTTGAAAGATTTAAGGCTCTTGAAAACCACGGCGACTATAATTCCGCTGTTGAAGGTAAGACGGGCTCTGGTGCTATGCTTCAAAAGTGTAATGCTGGAAAGATTGATGTCGGAACTAGAACAGAGAGAAAAACAATTGTTGATGCTGCTGCGGCTGGGACTTTAAGAGATGCTGTTCTAGCATACTTTAATGTGCCTACTGTAAATGCTCGTCGCTACGATGATACCGCAACATCCGCGAGTGGTGCTGGCGATTATAGTCTTGTAGATGTTGCTTATGATGAGGCTAAGTATTTTGAAGGTGGAGCGGACAATACTGCTACCCCTGTTATTAGTGTTAAGTTTCCTCTGGGTATGCTGTTTGGAACTATTTTTGAACTTGATAAGACAATTGGATTTAATGAAATTTTGGATATGCGGATTGTGTGGGCTGAAACTTTGCGAACTTCATTCTACGGCACTGATTCTCGCAGTATTTCTACTGGTGCGACGGCTACTGCTACAAATGCTACTATTTCTGGATTGAATTTGTTCCTTGCTGTTGAGACCGACCCGAATGTTATTGTGGGTGTCCAACAAAAGATTGCGGGTGAGGGCTTCCCATTTAAGATTGAGTATCCTATCGCTTGGAAGCAAGCACTTACTGGAGAAAATCAAAACTTTGTCATTAAGATGAACCGCTCGCAGGGTGAAAGAATTCGTCGTATCTACACATCAGTCTTCAATAGCACTGAAAACAAAAATACATCTTTTGATAACGACAACCGAACTGATAGTGCTGGTGGAGGTCTTCAAGCAGGAAAGAAGGTTAAGACATATTACACCACTCTTGACGGAACTCGTCTCCAACAGTTTGATGTTAAAACAGTAGAAAATGAAGACTATATGCTTTTGAAGGATAAGTTGAAGGGTAGTGCTATTTTGAATTCAAATGTGTATCATTACAACTGGTTCCACGTGGATACTTGGGATAATAACCGCCCACTGTGTGATAAGGATACTGACGGCTATGAGGTGAGCGGTCTAAGCCTTGACACTGAAAGACGATATGAATTTGTTGCGACTACTCCAAATGCTATCCAAAACCATTACACATACGCCATTCTTCAACGAAGTGTGCTTGTTAAGGGTATTGAAATTTTGATGTCGTAGGGTCTCCGCCCCTACAACCCCGCCAGCGAGGTGAGAGGTAGTAATTAATTTTTGATAGTTAATTTATTTTTTTATTGTAATATACAACCTACGAAGCTTACACAAAACATTTTTTGAGGTCGTAGGTGGTTTTTTGTAAAAAAGCACCTACAATGAGCCACCAGAGAAATTTAGTCGCCCAAAATCCAGGCGGAGACTTCGTAAATGTCAAAGTCGGGTATGATGGACACATTGAAACCAATAATATGAAAACCGCCTTTGGTGAAGCATTAACCAGCTCATTAACACCAGTATTACAGGAAATCTTCCCCTACACAGTTAATACACGGATATGGACGAAAACAGAAACGAAGGCAACCGTTTCATTTAGCAGTAATATGGCTGAATTAAAAACAACCGCAGATGCTACTGCTAATGCGGTATTGACGAGTAAAAAAAGAATAAAATACAGAACGGGTATGGGTGTCCTATGTCGCTTCACCGCCTTATGGGAAACAAATGAAGCAAAAGAATATAAATCATTTATTGGAATAGGTGAAAGTGATGGCAACAATGGTTTCTATTTTTGGAAAGAGGACGATGTAGGAATGAGCATTCTTCATTCAATAGCAGGAGTTGATACATTCATAGGACAAGAAGACTGGGATGACCCGTGTGATGGAACAGGCGATATGCCCTTACTGGATTGGACTAAGGGAAATGTATTTCAAATTCAATTTCAATACTTGGGCTTTGGTGCTATAAGGTTTTCAATTGAGAACCCAGAGACTGGCGAATTTCAATTAATACACACGATTAAATATGCGAATGCCCATACGGGAGTTAGTCTCCGGAATACGACTTTACCCTTTTCCGCTAGTATATATAATGCTAATGCGGGAGATGGTGTCCAAATTCTAAAAACTGCTAGTGTTTGTTTGTTTGTTGAAGGAACCAATATTGTCAATTCAAGCATATCAAACGAAGCGGAAGGAGATGAAAAGGCGAGCACCACGGAAAGTCCAATCCTCAGCATAAAAAATAAAACAACTTTTGATGGTGGTGCGACTAATTATTCAATCGTTTATCCAACTCTCGTGAGCATATCAAACGAAGATGGCAAAGTTAATATAGTGCGAATTGTGAAAACAACTGGAACACTTACGGGCGAGAACTTCGCTGATATTGATGCTAAAACTTCAATCGTATCAAAGGACACCTCTGCGACGGCTCTTGGTGGTGCTACTATAACGGATGTAATTCTAAAACTGTATGTTAATGCTACTTCTAGCCAGCTTATTGACCTGCGAACCTATGACATTCAACTCGCTCCTGGTGAAAACATAACATTTTTACAAAAGTCTGTATCAACTGTTAATAATGGAGGAAATGTGAGTGTTATAGTTAATTTTATTGAAGATTGGTAATTATTTTTGTAATAATTTTTTCTGAATGATAATATATAGTAATGTATAGTCGTAAGTTGTATGTTGTGGGTGGCAGGCGGTTTCTAACAAAAACATCTATCAAATCCTACATAAGAAGAATGATAAGCAAATATAACGATGGTGAAGTGCTGAACCCAGAAGATGGCAATTTCGTTCTAGACTTAATAACCCATCACCCTTGTCTAAAAAATGGCATCATTGATGTTGAAAGTAATTTGACCACGGGGAGAAAACACTTTCGTGTAGATGGTAAGCCGTTTTCGTGGAATTGCTGTGTTGACCTCATAGGCCTTAGCAAATTAAAAAAAATGGCGAGAGTGATAAAAGAAGCTAGCAGGAATACGATAAGACCGCAAATACAAGAATATCTTGACATCGTGGCTATTGATGTATTCGTAGAACCACGATACATATGCGAAATAAGCGGTGATATATATGAGCGGGTTGATGTCCACGTAGACCACCACTTTGACATCATACAATTCAAAGACATCCTTCAACAATACCTTGAAGTAAATAGAGAAATAGAAGTTGAAGATAACCTATTGAAAGAGCCGCATTTCACCAAATTTAGCGACTTTCACAAACAGAAAGCAATACTGCGAATTATAAAAAAAGAAATCAATATTAGAGGCAAAATGTATCTCATTCGTCAATGAAGGTACTTTTTCAATTCGTCTTTATTACTACACCACGGCTGACGAACTAACCATTCAATATATGGCTTGTCAATCTTTGCGATGTCTTCTATTTTTTTACCCTTGTATTTCCCGAAATGGAATGTGTCTTTTGGTTGAGCATTTCTCATTTCTTCAATCGCTTTTATTTCGTCGTGTATTACCTTTTGAACATCTTCCAACGAGAAGGATTTTTTTTCGCCTTCAATGGAAAGTTGTTGGAACTTCTCGCACAGTCTAGTAAGGGCGGACATTGTAGGGGGTATATAGTTGGTAGGAAAAAAATTAAATAAATAATAATATAGAATGAGCGAGTGGATAATCTTTGTAAAGGCTTACTCTGCTAAACACGGTATAAGCTACAAGGAGGCATTGAAAAAAGCTGGTAAGGAATACAGAAAGCAAAAAGGCGGTAATGCGGATTTATCAGAGGATGTCTATTTGTCTTCGTCGGATAGAAAAGGTTCGGACGGTTGGAAGCCTGTCGCTAGCAAAGAGAAATCAACAGTGTATGAAAAAGATGGTAAGGCGATTGTAGCATTTAGGGGTTCAGTAGATAAGCGGGACCTGCTAACCGATGTCGCATTGGTAAAGGGAGTATTAAAGAAAACTCCGAGATATAAAGAAGAACAGAAGCTGGTTGACGAAATTATAAAAAAATATGGTAAGGATAATGTAGAGCTAACGGGTCATAGTCTTGGAGGAACGATTGCGAAAGACCTAAGCCGACAAACTGGTGTAAAGGAGACCACATACAATAAAGGCAGTAGCACAAAAGACCTCATTGAAGGAGTAATTGATAGAGTAGCTGTTAAAATTAATCCAAAAGGGAAAAGGGCAAAGACCGCGAAGCTAACCACGAACTACCGAACCGCATTTGACCCAGTATCGTTAATGGGTGCTACGGCTGTAAATACTAAGTTAGTGAAACCAAAAAAAGGAATTCATACAATCAGGAGCTTCAAAGGGAAAGGAGCCAAAAAAATTTATTTATGACTTTCATAACTCATTTGATAGTCCAATATCGTTCAAGCAGGTGGCACGACTTAAAGCAACATATAACAAATTCATTGACAGTAGGTCTAGATTTATCCACACTGGTGTTGTTCGGCCTTGTGAGCAGTGGATGGTGGATGAGAATGTAGGCTGGATGTCCGCATATGGTTTCTTGTCTGGTATCGTTTTTTTTCTATCAAACTTCTGCTCAATATCGTCAATCGTAATGAATATATGTTCTTTGGTATCCCTAGTGATAGTGTGAATATCGCCGTTATGGACAACCTTCGTATTACAACGAAACACGACCTGATGACCTGTTTTAAGCGGTTTATTTTGTAGCATTTTGTTATTACTTTCATTAACATTGCTATTAGAGTGGTGTAATATTAAAGGTGGATTTTTGTCAGTCGGTTTAGGGTGTGGCTTAACTTGCTTATTGAGAGCATCTAATTCTTCAAGTGTTAGTATATCAGGTAGGCAGTCTTTTGCTTTATGTTGGCTAAGCTCATTACCACCTATTTTGTAATAGTCTTCTACCTTATTTAAGATAGATTGTAGAACTAGGTCTTTGGCCTGTCTGTAATTTGTATCAAGATTTATTTTTGTAAATAGCTTGAAAGTTTTTGACTTGTGGAATGGTTCGGATGTTGGGTCTGGGCAAGGAAGCTGTGCTAAGTGGCCAAACAGAATAATAGATACACCGCCGAATGGTCTATTGATTTTAGTGTATTTTCTGAGCATATGGTCCAGACTTTCTAAATTCTTGGAAGTAAGCATAGAAACTTCATCAATCGTTATTCTGTGGTTAATGGCTTCTTCGCCAACTGGTATCGGTAGCGGTAGTCTATGACATAGCATTGTTAGTATTTTTTGGAGTGTATATTCAGAATTAATAACTTGGCGGGCATTGTGTGTCATAGCGGTTGATAAAGTCTTTTTGTCTTTGAAATGGGTGTTAGTGTATTTTGATGGCTGGCCAGTTAGGTATTTAATCATTTCAGATTTACCCGTTCCAGCTTTGCCGTGAATAAGTAAGAGTTCTTGTTCGGGTAAAGGTTTGTATTCGTCTTTGGTGCTATAATCTGGAAGAGGGACGTCCTCAAAGGCGGAGAACTCTGGATATTGTTTATGTGGTGTTTCTAAGAATTTTTGTAATGGTAGTGTGTCTTTGAAACCGCTGTGTCGCTGGTATGTTATCCGTGGTTCGCCATTTACGTAGGAAACGAAGCAAGTCATATTTAGCTGTGGTGCTATGAACTCGTCTTGTTCTTTAACCTCGGGACGAAATTCTTTTCCTGTTTTCATATATTCGCCTTCGTATGCGATACTGTCTGTATTAGAATATAGTAAAGTCCGCCCAGTATTTACAAGCTTTAACATTTGGTTATGGAGAACTATCTTTTGGTATGCTAACAAATAGCCAGTTAAATGAGACATTTGAAATATGTTGTCTGTTGGGTTTGTGTCTTGGTATGTGTAAATCATTCGCTCTGGTAGTAGGTCGTTGCCCATTTCAGCATACTTACTTTTATCGTATTTAACTCGTTTCAGGAACAATAACCTATATCCTTTTTCTTTCATCATAAAATGTATTCGCTCATTGTATGACTTTGAAATGGTAGAGACTTGCTGAGTTCGGTGTATGTTCTTGTTCAAAGAGCCTACCAGTAAGTTGGTTGCTTTGGCTAATGTGTCGTGTTCATAGCCAGGCTTATCAAAGTAGTAATCTTGTATATTTGTTATGTGTTCTGTGAAGGTTTTGAAGGGGTTGAAATGGTCGTCTGCTACGTAAATTCTCTTAATAAATATCTTAACTCCTTGGTCAAACATATACAACAATGCGGGTATGGGTTGGCATTGTGTTCCTTTGTGGTGTAGCCGTTGAAGAAGGTTGGAACTTTGAGGTGCTTTTGGTCGTAATCAAAAACCGCATAACCGTGTAGAGGTTTGACCTTGTTGTAGTAGTCCTGTGTCATATTTTGGTTTATGTTGATTATGTTGCGAGGAGCTGTTGGGTATTCATTGAAGTATGATGACATTTCCCCTAGATTTCCTAACGAAGCATTTGTATAAGCTTTTACCATATCAATCTGATGTATCATTTTGGGGCTTTTGGTGTGATGATTAAAGATATGATGAAACGGTATTTGACCAGATTTTATGTGTCGTAATATATTAGGTTCAGTGATTTGTGTATGAAACTTAGGTTTATGTTTTTCTATGAGACACTCTATAAATAACTGTTTGAAGTATGAAGGCAATGACCAAGCGGGAGTATCCTTAGGAACGAATGATGCGTGTTTGAAGCGGTCTGAACATTTATAGTTTAGTTTATTTTCTTTATCTACTATTCCAATAATGTTTCCAGAATGGTCCATCATTGAATAACACTCCTTATGTTGTAGGTCAATTTTAGTTTGTATATTGTTGAGTTCTTCCTGTGATATCCATTTGTTCTCGTATTGGTTCGTAGATAGTTTCACATTGCTGGCTTCGTGGTTAGTAGCATATTGAGGCCGTGGCTCTGGTATGTTTTCGTTAATATCGTATAATAGTTCAATTGACTTAATGTGTTGGATACAGATATCTTTTTGTTTTCCTTGTATTAATGTGGCGTGATAATCGCTACATCTGATTATTATCTGTTTTGGGTATTCCTTAGTAGATGCTCGCCACAGTATATTCATACAATCAAATACATAAATCCTACATCGGATAAAGTCTTCCATTTCTGTTAGGTCCTTTTCTGTCGCATATTTGATATCCTTGAAGCGGTCTATTATAATATTGTCTCGCTTTCGTTTTCTATTGTTTGGGTTTGGAAAGTCTTTCATAATACATTCTAGCACACAGTTTATTTCACCCTGTGATATTGGTATGACAGCATTATTTTGCGGATGAACTTGGTCAATTGTAATAACTTTAAGGTCTTTGTCTTCTCTTTGTTCGTAAAACCTTGCTTGCCGTTCTACAAAGTTTCTAACCGCATTGATTGACCGCTTTAATTCGTTGGCTCTGTATATTCCTCTGACTGGTCCGTGATATCCTTCATAATCCAGATGGACTAGATAACTTGTATTTGGATTTAGCTGTTGGAGCTGAGCTTCCCATCCTGGGGCATATGGTATAACGAGTGAGCCTTGTCTGCCGACGAGTTCGGGGTGGCCACCTGTTAATCTGTTTATAAGTCGCAGGGCGGTTGGAGTGGTAATGCGATACCATCTTCTTTTGCCTATTTGTCTGATGTAGTCTCCTCGTTGCTCAATATTGTAGAGCTGAAATAGTTCTGGTTGGTATTGGTCCATTGTATATAGATAGGCAGGATAAATTTTTTGAAAAATAATTATTTAATGCTTTACATATATATATACGATATGTTTAGATGTAAAATGCTTACCAAAAAAAAATATTGTTTATTAATCTGACTTACTCAGTCGCTCTTCTAACTCCTGTATCTTCTTTTTGTATTCTTCTATATTTTGTTTGTATTGAACTAACATCTTTGCTTTGGCTCGCCGTTCTTCGTTTAGGCGGTCTTTATTGCGGTAATAGTATGCGAGAGCTTTCTCATTATTCCTTTTTCTCCTTTCGTCTCCTTCATATATCTTTGGTCGTGGCATCTTATATATATGTAATATTATTTTTATAAATGTAAATAATTAATTTCTTTTAATTTGGTGCTATATGGTTTATTATGTTTGTGTAAATATTTCATCAAACTTACACGGTAATGTAGTATATTTTCTATGTAGTCTTTCCACAATTCTTCATTTAACGATGCGCCATTTATATACGAATGATGCTCTTTCATATCAAATAAATCTTGAACAGTTTTGCTATTTTTATTCCACGCAGATATCAAATGTTTTAATGCTTCCTTCTGCTCTTGTTTCAAATCTGGATTAGCTTCATTTACCCATTTTATGTATTTTTTGAATTTACTTTTACATTGCTTGATTGGGTTTTCGTGTATTTCAGTGTGTTCGGCTAGTCCATCTCGTCTTAATTCTTTATCACATTTGGGGCATTTGACTTTTTCCGCTCCTCGCTTTCTCACCGCTTCTCGTTTTTTTTGTTTTGCTTCTTCGCTTAATATAGTTTTCTTATTTTCGTGTATTTCTTTGATATGCGAACTCAAATAACCTCTGCTTAGTTCTTTATCACATTGTGGGCATTTGACTTTTTCTTTACCCCTTTCTTTGTTGTATTCGTTTTTGTAAGCTTTTTGCTCAGGTGTTAATACTTGTTTGTGTGTTTTCGCATATTCGTTCTGGTATTTTTTACAGCATTCCTTGCAGTAGTTTCTATTAGCATAAGAATTCTCAGGAGTTCTTACAACTTTACAATTTCTACATAGCTGTAAGCAATCATTACATATGATGGATATATGTCCTCGCAATGAAACACGTCTGTATCCTTTCTTGTCGCAGAATTCGCAATTCATTGTTTTTTATAAATAGTATATATATGTATAAATGTAAATTTTCCGAGAACATAATTGAAACCAAACGGCACAAAAAGAAAAAAGTAATTTTTGATTTGTAGAAATTAATGGCCCGAATATCAAAAAAGGTATTTGCGGGGGTGGCAGCCAACTTCACCCGACATTTCGCTTCGGGAAGCCGATTTGCCTTGGACAACTTGACAACACAACTTTTTTTTGGCAGTATGTAAAAACGGGGGGATAATGTTGTTATCGCCCTTATATGAACAGATATGGCAAAAATGGCAAACGATAGGGAAATTCAAAACGAAGAGGGGGGGTTGGGCCTTAGAACAACCCACCCTCTCCTTTCCCGTTTTTTAAAAAAGAGAATGATGTCTCATTATATTAGCTCAGTATGTATGTATGTATGTATGTATGTGTGTATGTATGACATATGTATGTATGTATGTACATTGTATGTATGTACATTGTATGTATGTATGTATGTGTGTATGTATCTAAGTAAGTAATTAAGTTAGTGAGTTAGTTAGTAAATATGCATACATTCATACATTTATAAATTTATGTTCATATAGGTCACTTTGGCGCCTTCGTCATGACGAAGGCGCGACTGGTGGCTAAGATAAACATATAATATATTATACACATGCATACATACATATATAATTTATTTTTCATATAGGTCACTTTGGAGCATTTCTCATGAGCAATGCGGACTGGTGGCTAAGATAAACATATAATATATCATACACATGCATACATACATATATATGTAAATTTGTTCATATCGACTTCTTCTATAAATTGCTTGAGTCTGTACGTATCTAAGTAAGTTTTGAAGTAAGTTTTGAAGTAAGTATGTAAGTATGTATATAAGTAAGCAAGTATAATGCATGCATTTATGTTATGTTATGTTATGTTATGTTATGTTATGTTATGTATGTATGTATGTATGTATGTATGCAGACTTTCTTCTTTCTTCTTTCTTCTTTCTTCTTTCTTCTTTCTTCCTTCTTTCTTCTTTCTTCTTTCTTCTTTCTTCTTTCTTCTTTCTTCTTTCTTTCTTCTTTCTTCTTTCTTCTTTCTTCTTTCTTTTTTCTTTCTTCTTTCTTTTTTCTTCTTTCTTCTTCTTTCTTCTTTCTTCTTTCTTCTTTCTTCTTTCTTCTTTTTCTTTCTTCTTTCTTCCTTCTTCCTTCTTCCTTCTTCCTTCTTCCTTCTTCCTTCTTCCTTCTTCCTTCTTCCGTCTTCCGTCTTCCTTCTTCCTTCTTCCTTCTTTCTACTTTCTTTCTTTCTTTCCTCTTTCTTTCTTTCTTTCTTTCTTTCTTTCTTTCTTTCTTTCTTTCTTGCATGCTTGCATGCTTGCTTGCATGCTTGCACGCATGCTTGCATGCTTGCTTGTTTGCTCGCTTGCTTACCTGATTGTATGCTTGTATGCTTGTTTGCTTGCTTGCTTGCTCGCTTACTCGCTTACTTGTTTGCTTGCTTGGTGGACAAGGGTAGGGTGATGTCTTTCGTTCATAGCAATGTTTCCTCATTTTGCGAGTCATTGGTTGATATTTTCCCGTAATGACTATTAGGCATAAGTGTGCCTCTATTGCTATCCTCTTCTGCATTCTGTACTTTGGGCTTGTTATTTAGTTGTATATGTCTTGGTATGATAGTCTGTTGTATCTTTTGCTTACCACAGTCACTGCCTCAAACTACTGCTTTTGTGTCTTGTGTCAGTTGGTAATCACTGTGGGACATGTGAGCTTGAGGTTTAACTTAGCCAATTACAGTTGTAGTTCTTTGTTTGGGATGATTGTTGTCTTGTCTACCCTCACTGAATGTTGTGCTTGCGTGAGTAAGGACAACTAACAGTGCTGCTTTACTGTTATAGTTAGTGTAGTATCTTGCATGATTGTCTACTTACTTGTCTATATCATGTACTTACTTGATGGCTTGTCTCTGCTTGTTGACTACCTACACGATTGCTAACTTACTTGCCTGTTCGCATACCCACTAGGTAGTGTGCTTACTTGATGGTTGGTCTCTGCTCGTTTGTTTACTTGCATGATTTCTAACTTGCTTGTCTGTTTGTATATATATGTGTAGCAGAGTAGATGAGTGAGGTGTTTGCAGATAACTTGACGACTAGATGAAGTTGGGTATGTTAGTAGTTTGGATACTTATGTCCATGCTTTATTCAGTCTGTATCGTCCATCCGTTTTTGTCACCCACTACATTTCTCTTCTGTGTTGCGTTTGATATACTGTGTACGAGGTATGTAGGGTGAGCGATGTCTCATGTGACATTGATGTGTGTACCAATGACGTTGAACTACTTGCCCTTTGACTTAGTGTCATGTATTCATTTGTGTAGTCCAATTATTGTTAGTTACTTACATCTTTTGTCTTCGTTTTGTCTGTCATCTTTGTCTATAACGCGACACCACATTATTATTCTGTTCCCTCCCTTATTGTTGTTATTCTCTATTGCAGTATGGGGGATGATGTAATAAGTGCTGTAGTGAAATGACATGCTGTATTGGCTGTTAGATTAAGTGTGAAGGACAGATAGAAGTGTCTTGGATGTAATATGTACGGAGTTGTTATGTCTTTCGGTCCTTGACTGTCCTAAATCTATCATCCATTATTTATTCATTGTCTTTATGTCTTATCCTTATCCTAGTACTATGCTTTTATTTCTGCGTGTGGCGCATGTTTGCGCAAGATAGGATCATAGTCTGAGGTAAGAGGTAAGGATAATGACCTGATGACAGACCTTCTGACGTGATGGTAGAGAGTATTTGTCTCTAGTCGGAATAGAATAGTCAGGTTGCCCTAACTATAGTGCAGCTGAACTTATCTACTGTCCCGGAGAGCTGTGATTATCAGTTCTTTGCTTAGCGACAGACTATTCAGGCAGTACTTTATTTGTTAATCGGTAAGTAATCCTATAGTTATACGAGTTCTTTCTTCTGTCGTTGTCCCCTCTCCTCTCTTCTTAGTTTCTTAGTATTACTGTGAAGATTTTTGAGGGCGTTAGTGATGTCGTGAGGATATTAGGAGATAGATGCGACTGCTTCTAGATCTATTCTTGTCTCCTCTTTCCCCTTGTATTCCCCTCGTCTTCATTGCACCGTCATAAGTAAGAAGTCTGTATATTTTTCAATACGATATTGTATATATATGCCTATATATGTGTATGTATGTATGTATGTATATATATATATATAATATGTAAAATATATACATAATTATTATACATGTATATATATATATAATATAATATATTATATTATATTATATTATATTATATTATATTATATTATATTATATTATATTATATTATATTATATTATATTATATTATATTATATTATATTATATTATATATATATGTGTGTGTGTGTGTGAAATATACAATATGCCGTTTTGGTACTATATGTCTACCTACCTAGTTTGTGTCTATTGGATGGTCTTCTTAATCTTCTTGTTTTTCCTTCTTCATTATCCTTCTGCTCATATTGTCCTTCGTTCTTCATCCTTTTGAATGTTTACGAACTCAATACCTTAGCAGAAGTATCATCAGTATACATAGAAGTACTAGTTTTTCCCGATATCCACTGTGGACCATGATTGCATCTTGGTTATCGTATTTTTATTCTAGTCTGATATATCTTGATGGATTAACGATATATTTTTGATGCTTTGGCTGCCCTCATCGTGTTAGTTATGTGTCATTGTCGTACATATAAATAACATATGTGATCTGATTCGTTGTTGTCCTTTTCATCTTAATAATACATATCAGTACCACCATTTGTTGTTGTTGTAGTTACATAATATACTTTTCTCGTGTTGCTGGTGTGCTAGCACATTGCGTAGGCGGCAGTATATATTACTTGATTCGAATGCATGGTTATTATTATGTACTATTATCAACCATACCTCCTATTTACGCAAGTAGGTAGCAGGGGGAGACAACGGCGGAAACAGAGTATCATATACATGTTTATGTACATATATACATTAACTACATGCCCATTTGCCCTTGTCATCACTTATATGTCTGCGTACATGTACATTTTATTATGATATATATTTGCATCTATACCGCAGCGCATACAATTATTCATATGTGTGTCGTGACATGGTGTCTTTGCTTTTGATTTGTGATTTGTCCAACTAATCATACTCATGCTCACTCCACTCATGTATCCATACTTAGATGGTATACATGTTATATATATGTATTAATTGTATATGTCAATCATGGGTAATGTACAGTTATGTTATCCTATAATATGTATAATACCCACTGTATAAATATAGTATTTACATTTACATAACGTTTCGTTTGCGTACGTACAAATACATTCATCTGACAATGTATACATACGTATGTTATGCATAACTATGTACGTGTGGATGTTCATATTTATTTATATTGTAGTTATATACATATAATAGGTAATTAAAGTACATGTTATCATTGTACTTTGATATGTTATTTTTTTAAGTTTATATGCATTCGTTCACGTTATTATACATACACATGCATACTACATATTATACATTGATATGTATGATGTGTGTTGATAGGAATTGCCGTATGGCCACCAGAGGTCATACTTTCATACGCATCACGTATATTGGCGAATGTATATAAATTATTTTACTTACCTATTGTCATGTTTGTCCTTTCAGTTATCTTTCGGAATGATTGTGTAAGAGGAGTATCATTAATGTCAATTTTTATGTGTCTGTTTTTAGGTGTACGGGCCACATGTTGATGTTATCATTCACTTTTCCCTGTGTCCATGCGTGGGGTGCAGGGGGAGCCCCTGTACTTCTATCTTATGCACACTCTTTCTATATATACAAGTCTGTGCGTTTGTGTGTGTGTGCTTGGGTATGTCTGTGTGTATGTGTGTGTGCTTGTGTGCATGCATGCGTCGTGTTCACACTCACATAAACTGCATAGTTATGTTGCAATGCCTGTATCATCTATCTGTATGTTAGTTTTATTATTTGCACGTTTTGCCAATTGTCATCTCCGTCTCGTTTTCCCACTCCCTTTCCCTGTCACTCCCTTTCCTTGTATTGAAATCATCAAAATACTATTTATTCTTCTTTGTTTATATCTTATTCTTGTTAATTTCAGGGGGGGAGATGTAGTCATAGGAGCGTAGAACATACGAGGAGCGTAGAACGTAGTACGTCGTATGTTCTATGCTCCGCGTCGTGAGCATCAGGGGGAGGTGCAGTCATAGGAGCATAGAACGTAGTAGTACGGTTGTGAACATCAGGGGGGAGAGCGTGAGATGGGACGTGAGCATCAGGGGGAGAGCGATAAGAGGTGAGCATAGCACGTAACAACAAATAATAATAGTTAAGTGGTAGAATAGCGGACGGTAAGCTGATAATGGCTGATGCTGATTGGTTTTAGTGCTGTATGTGTTCTATCTGTCCACCTTGGTACATGTGTCAAATGCGCATTTAGTGTGAGCCTTTACATGTATAATTGTACGTCCTTGACCTTTCCTTGTATTCATTTGATGGCTTATACTTTAGAATGTTGTTTCTGTCATCTGGGTACATTGTATAAGTGCCGTCAATGTTGGGTTGGGGGTTACGAACAACCAATTTGTGACCTATGATATATGCGTGCCGTGACATATCTATTCATTATGCATTATTCCTACTATCGCACCACCCATGGTCCAGATTGACACTGTTAGTCGCCCTCCCACCAGCACCATGCTAGTTATATTAACGACATGTCCTACCTATGTTTGTCATTTACACAGTACATACAATGTTTCATGCGATTATGATATTCAGCTTACCCTGTATCCTTCCCTGTCATGATTAGTAAGGTCCTGAGTCTCGTGACAAAGGACCACATACTATCACGATGGACGATTGTGCTTTCTGCAGACTGTGGAGTGTCTTTACACCTTATATTTATGTATGTATGTACAGCATATATATTTTGTTAATCACTCTATTTGTTGCTGAATACTCTGTCACTATATTGCTATCTATTGTATGACATGTACATTCCTGTGCGCGACATGCATGTGCATTGTCTCATATGTACGCTGCGGTTGTGTATGTAGTGTGAGATAATTAGAAGGAAGGATGAGCGCAGAGCTAAGACAGAGTTAGAAGGTGTGATGCCCGAGTATGATAGTAGGGTAGAATGGGGTAGAAGGATAGAAGAGAATATTGTTCCGACAAGTATCTCCTTCTTGAAGTCTTCTTATCTACTTACCTTTCCCTGTTCTTTATATTCTATTTTTATCTGCATTGTACCTCTATCTCTGCCCGACCCACACACTGGTGTATACGTTGACCTGACGTTGTAACCCGTGCAATCATATAGTATCTATCCTTTCGCGTTTTAGAGGTTGATCTGCTTTACTGAATGATTTGAGTCCACTTATATGCATGTGTACTGTCTTTCCCTTGCATGGACTTGCGAGACAATCATAGCGTAGGTCTTGAGGTGTTTGTTATTTTCATGTCGAATAGTGCTGAAGTTGTAAATGTATGTATCTTCTATATGCATTTATTTTGAGGCCCTAGCATTACATACGCATGTAGTTATATGTAAATATTGCTTATGCTGTTAACTATATCTGTACTGTCCTGGTATATATATATATATATATATATATATATATACATGCACGTAACTTTTATCAGCATCTTGCCTTCGGTGTGATAGCGGAGGTAAAGGATAGGTTACATATATTTGGATGGGACTGTGTTGTGGAGCTTTAGGTCGTATTTATACCTATATTGCATGCCATATGCATATGATATGTTTATGGTACATTTTTGTCAAAGAGCCTTTAGTTTTTATTAAGTTGTATATTGTATACATGTGTTTGGTGCCCTCCTTTCTGTCGTGCATGTAGGGATATGATGAGCAATTATAGGATATATACTGTCCGTCTTTTATTATAATTACCACTTCCCCGATGTTGCAGTAGGACGAGGGGGAGACAGCTGCCGTATATTATATGCCTTATATTGATTTTATGACATACTTATACCATGATTGCATATTATATATTTCTCGCCAGAAATAATTCCACGGAGGTTATTTCATGAAAGTTCGGAAAGATGTGTAGGTTTGCTTAGATCATGCGGCGGTGACTGAAACTAAAGCGAAGATGATACCCAGTTAAGTATAGGTACATCCACCACTATCATTTCTTACATAGTAGTACTAGTACTCTTCAGATTTCCTCCTTTTCTTCTTTGCTTTCTGGTCTAATTACACATGTTTACACATACTTGATAAATGATATAATCATGTGATATATCTATTGCTAGCTTTCCCGATTTGTCGTTGCATTACGCATCTATTGACAGGTACGAGGAAGAAGACTTCAAGATCATGTCAAGGTTAGGTTCGGGGTTTGCAAATTACCGGGCCCATTTTCGAAATCTTCTTTGTCTTATTGTTCATTGTGTCCATCATCTTTATATATCTCATTTGTTTATCGTGATATCATACATTATATGGTAATGTTGTGTTGGCATATTTGTATCATTGTCTCCACATACTTAGTGTTGTGTTTCATACATGTATGGTTGAGCAGGTGTAGGGAAGCATTATTGGTACCCTGATTATACATACTAAAGTTGGTATTCTTACCTACTTTCCCATATACTTAACCATGTACCCTACCCCACACTTGTTTACCAACATTATATAACATTTATACCTATCACCCATTTATCCTATATTGTTTTCTATGTATCCGCATATACCTGATAAAATAGTGTAGGTCGTAAACCGTTCACTTTGGGATGGCCCTTCTTCGGGATAGCCTCAAGTAGGTCTATATGACGTTAATTATATGTAAAGACTCCCGATAAGTAATTGTCCTCTTCGCTTTTGTGTTGGGGTCACATGTACATATCCTTTCATACTAATTAACGAAATCTTCTCATAGTCTTTTTACTTGTTCACTACGCTGACTACACACATGAATATATTTCATATATCTCCTTTTTACATACTCCTAAGAACTACATGTATTTGTTTATGGATAGCATGTGTATTTTGATATATTGGCTCGGAGTTCTTCCGAGGCTTGATATATCATATACAGCCTACGGTTGTCATGTCCATAGATCATGATGTATGAAAGTTCTTATACATACTCATATATAAACATCATTTGTATTGTTGGTAATCATATTTTCATTTGTCCGCGTTACATAACTCCTAGTTGTGTATAGTAGCGCCGCGACCGGACGGTTCACGGTTCGTTTATTGACTTTCTCACTGAATTTTACCTTACTACATTGTTGATGTTTTATATATGTTGCCGGATAGTCTATCAGTAGTAGTATCATGGGGCGGCGCGAGATAGTAATTATTAATAACGCTAGTTTGTAAGCGAAAGCTTGGATTTCAAATGATATGTAAGATTTCATTTTCTTATCAATGCACGGTTGAACCGTGCTTGAAGGAAGCGATGGGGGATAATACCTCACATACTAATAAATCCTTGGTTATCGCCGGCCTCTGCGGGCGGCCCGGGCCATGTGTGCGAAACTATGACTGTCGGAATGTATTACCTCTGGGCGGCCTTCAGCACTTAAGTCTCTATCACTGGTGGCCGGGGCCGCAGTGACTGAGCAAGTTTACTTTCTGGTATTATAATATTAATAGTCTAATTGTCTAGCCAGGTAGCCTGTGCCAGAAACTTCCGCATCAACAGAGCATCATCCATCATAGTAGATAGTTTATTTTGAGGTCCTAGAGTAGAGTCACTCCTCAGACATAGTTGCTTTCAACTTCACTTATTTACATACAATATTATATACCTTAATTCTTTTTCGTACTTAACACTCCATTTAAGATCAGCGATCATTAAGTTGCTTGCAAGTTAATTATTAATACCTTGACTCATGATCTAGGGGGAGTTTTCGTTGGACAGGCAACATCGAGTTACTATTTGAGTCGTAATTATGATTGATTTCTATGTGCGGTAACATGACATGCTCGCACTTTTCAAGTACACTATCTGCTTTTGCTGTTTATGGCTTCTATTTTCAGAAGCATGCCTGCCGCGAGCAATCTTTCGTGATCACATTGCTTCTCCCCATATTTGCTTTGTACTTACCACGTTTCAAGTCCATAGTGTTACTTCTCTGGTTAGCGGCGGCTAAAAACACTCGCGGCATGTCGCCGCGAAAGTCAGTTTTTCACTAGATAGTGTTGGGGGGGTCCCGGACATTATTATTCAAATTTTTTGCTGTAAATGATTTTTTCACATCGGATCAGGACCCTTAGCACGTTCACATCGGATCAGGACCCTTAGCATGTTCAAGGCGCAGACGAAAGTATCGCGGCAAACTCACGGCACACCACTTTTCCAAACTCACTGCTCCAGCCTTTCCCTATGGCTAAAAGGTAATTTCACAAACTCAGACTTGCGGCACTTACTTGATATCGCTTAAAAAGCGTTTCCTATCCTTGGTAACGGACACTTGCTTTGTTGTCGCTTTGCGGCGTTCGGTTTCGGAGACTAGGTTCTAGATTTACCCATAAAGTTGTCCGATGAAGCTTTTGAGCCAAGCACGACCCCGATGTCATTCTTCTCATGTTATCCTTTCAAAACCTTTACAGTGAGCGAAACCAACCGCTTATAGGGCATATACAGATGAACAATCATGAAAATAACCTGTATCCAGATTTTCACTGCCGCGACCGCCGCGACTTTCGCGGCACGAAGAGAACAAGAGATGAAAAGCAACTGGATGTATCAAAGACAGAAACCATAATTCTTGTTCATGCACTGGGACTGCGTTTGGACCTAATGCACTGGTCCGCGGGCCTCTTTGACGAGTGAGAAAGCGAATTTTACCAGGCGGCCAATATATGCGCCGCCGCCGCATAAATACATTTCTTGCTTACAAAAGACATACATACAAAAAATCCCTTGTGATAAGCTCGCAAATTATTTAAAACAAATATGGACTCATGTTCATGCAGATACACGTGCTCGAAGACCTGCCAGACAGCCTTGCTAGTCGCGGCAGCACCGAATGTCTTCGTGGCGGCTGCGGCGCGCCCCATAAAGATAGTTTTCACGTAAAAATAATGGTCAAAACGTATTCTAAACACCTGCATCCTTCCTTTGAAAACCGGTAAACCTTCCAATGATAAACTAAGACAAACTTGCAAATAAACTTTATCAAAACAGTGCTGTATATGTAATACCATGCCCTGCAGCCAACCTACGAGCCAGGCTCGCAAATTACTTCAAACAAATATTGATTCATATGCATGCAGCTACACGTGCTTGAAGAGCTGCCACAGTGGCTTACCTGTCGCGGTAGCACGCACCAAATGTCTTGGCGGCGGGCTGCGGCGCCGGTTCCGCCCCATGAAAATATTCTTCACTAAAAAATAATATTCACAATATGCCGGGGCGGCTCGGCTCGCTGTCTCTCGCCGTTTGGACTCAAAGCAGTGTGTTTGGGCCGCCCCAGCCGGGTCCTGCCAGCCTGCCGGAGAAAGTCGTTCAGCGGGTTGCAGGTTTAGGGTTATTAGGGTTAGGGTTAGGGTTAGGGTTAGGGTTAGGGTTAGGGTTAGGGTTAGGCCGTGTGAATCAACGCTCGGCTTGCTGGGCTCGGCATTCGAGGACGGGTCGGGCGACCGGCTGCCTTATTCAGCTCCCCAACACCGGCTCACTGCAGCAACTGCCGGCAGAGGGCGAGGAGGAAGATGTCCCGGTCACGGTTGCAGTCACATAAGCTTCAAGGCACACCTTGCGGGATAAGGGCCCGTTTGAACTCAAACCTGCGGCCGCGAGCTCCAAACTTCAATACGGGCCGGATCAAGGGTCCAATCACGCAGAACCTAGCCAGGACCTCATTCGGACCACTTGCGGCGGAGGCCGGCGAGCTCACGGCAGAGGCCATTCCTCAAGGCAAGGGTTAGGGTTAGGGTTAGGGTTAGGGTTCAGCACCCCGCCAGGCTGCCGGGCTATGCCGGGGCGGCTCGGCTCGCTGTCTCTCGCCGTTTGGACTCAAAGCAGTGTGTTTGGGCCGCCCCAGCCGGGTCCTGCCAGCGTGCCGGAGAAAATCGTTAAGCGGGTTGCAGGGTTTGGGTTATTAGGGTTAGGGTTAGGGTTAGGAATAGGGTTAGGGTTAGGGTTAGGCCGTACGCGCAAGACCCCGATGTCATTCTTCTCATGTTATCCTTTCAAAACCTTTACAGGGAGAACCGCTTACAGGGCATATACAGATAACAATCATGAAAATAACCTGTATCCAGATTTTCACTGCCGCGACCGCCGCGACGTTCGCGGCGCGAAGAGAACAAGAGATGAAAAGCGACTGGATGTATCAAAGACAGAAACCATAATTCTAGTCTATGCACTGGGACCGCGTTTGGACCTAATGCACTGGTCCGCGGGCCTCTTTGACGAGTGAGAAAGCGAATTTTACCAGGCGGCCAATATTGACGGCGCATGCGCCGCCGCCGCATAAATACATTTTTTGCTTACAAAAGACATACATACAAAAAATCCCTTGTGATAAGCTCGCAAATTATTTCAAACAAATATGGACTCATGTTCATGCAGATACACGTGCTCGAAGACCTGCCAGACAGCCTTGCAAGTCGCGGCAGCACCGAATGTCTTCGTGGCGGCTGCGGCGCCGCCCCATAAAGATAGTTTTCACGTAAAAATAATCTCGTGGCATATACAGCAACTGCCGGCAGTCACATTTATAAGGGCCCGTTTGAACTCAAACATGCTGCCGCGAGCTCCAAACTTTGATACGGGCCGGATGAAGGATCCAATCACGCAGAACCTAGCTAGGACGTCATTGGGACCACTCGCGGTGGGTGGAGGCCTTCGAGCCCACGGCAGAGGCCATTCCTCAAGGCAATGGTTAGGGCTAGGGTTAGGGTTAGGTATATATGTATGTATGTATGTAAGTAAGTTCTTTTTGATTGGACTCAGTCTTAATCCGGCCCGTATTAAAGTTTCGAGGTTGTTGCCGCATGTGTGCTTGAGTTTAAACTTCGTGTACGTTTCGTGAAAAACTTTAATTGATTTTTTTTACAACAGAATTTAAACGTAAACAGCTGAGTTAGAGCTCACTCATTTGTCTCTCCATTTCTGTTACATCTAAGCCAACCCTTCCAAGGTATTGAACTAAGTCACCCTCTTTGACATCAATAATTTTGTGTTGCTCCTTCACTTCCTCTGGCCATCCGTAGTCTACTATAACTAATGACCAAGCATGATAGAACCTGTTTGCTTTTGTTCTTATACTGATTATGGGATCTCTTGACTCATCTTCAACATATAAGACACAATTGCAATGGGATTTGTTTCTTGATGTCATAGCGCAATGCCCTCTCTGCATAGCAGGCAAGGATGGGTCCATTTGTGCTCTCCAAGGAGTGTACAAATGGGACCCATTCTCTAGCCGCAGTAACGTCTGCTGCTCCCTTTCGCAAAGCTTTGTACCGCGTGTTTTACTAACACTTCTCGCTCTACTATATGTGTAATATGAAAGTGTTATAGGGGGTCCTGCTCTAACATCTTTCGTGAAAGCCATAACAAAACCAAAGCTTCCCCATTTTACGATAGCTATAGTATCTGTGTATGCAACGACACGCGGCACCGCCTGGCTTCATGCATGCTTACCAACTGGATAGGTGATGGCTGGCAGGCCGCCTTGCCCGCTCCCGATTTTGATGACATTTCCAAAGCGTTTCCCTCCCACAAGGCTTTCTGCATCCATATACCAGTGCTGATTTCCAAACTGCACTGGAATCACTGCGCCATACTGTTGGTTCTAACAAAGTAAACAACAGTGTGATGCATGATGCAGCCACCAGATAGATAGATAGATAGACGGATAAGATAGATAGATAGATAGATAGATAGATAGATAGATAGATAGATATATATAGATAGATAATATATCTGTACCTGTGCTGCTAAGCTCTGAAGCATATTCACTGCCTGCTGCTGTTGGGATTGACATGCAGGACTTGGGAACAAGGTTATGACACCGTCCTCTGCATGTTCGGGTTTCGTTTGGCTGGCGCGCGCTGCGTTTTGGTCGGCGCTCGGTGGGCTGGGGCTCGGTGTGCTGGCGCTCGGTGGGCTGGGGCTCGGTGTGCTGGCGCTCGGTGGGCTGGTGCTGCTTTGTACCTAATATGTGTAACATAGTATATTACATGTTCATTATATATATATATATATATATATATATATTGCTACTTCCCTCCCTGCCTGGCCTACCTCTCAACCTCTCCCCTCCCCCTGTCGCGAGCGCCGCGAATATGCCGCGAGCACTGAGAGTGTCGTGTACATACCGCAAGCATGCAAATAATATATATTATATATATGCCGCGAGCACCGCAAATATGGCGCCGCTTTTATGCCGCGAGCACTGAGAGTGTCGTGTACATAAACGCTTAAAATGTCATCTGCTTTACCACACATTTGTAATTTATGTATATGCAGCGAGCGCCGCGAATATGCCGTGAGCGCCGCGAGTGTTGCGAGTGTCGTCAACATACCACAACTATATATGTATGTATGTATATATATATATATATAAATATATATATATATATATATATAAAGAGAGACAAAGAGAGACAAAGAGAGACCCTTTTGATGGGACGATCGTACACTTTGAATGGCACTTTGCTGCCATGGGCATCCACGCAGTCATGGGACTTGTCCTATGCAGTACAAGGAAAATGATCTATAAAAAATTCATTCATTATATACACTCAATGTTACCTTGTTCCTTTCACGTTCGAGGAAGCACTCCGAGCATAAGTGCATATTGCACTCATCGCAACCGTAGCGATAGCCCTTAATCGACCCCCTTGTCTGGGGACAGTCAGCACAATAATACCTAAACATGTATATGTATATGTATATGTATATGTATATGTATATGTATATGTATATGTATATGTATATGTATATGTATATGTATATGTATATGTATATGTATATGTATATGTATATGTATATGTATATGTATATGCATGTGTATATGCATATGCATATGTATATGTATATGTATATGTATATGTATATGTATATGTATATGTATATGTATATGTATATGTAACTAGTATATGTATGTATAATATTGTAATATTTTTTATAATTGAACCCTGCGTGCGTGGCCTTGGGACTGCTGACTTTCCTGTTGGGACTAGCTATAGGCGTGTCCTCCTGCTGGCTGTCCTGGCTGGCGCTGTCGCCACCACCAGTCTTGTCCTTTCTGCCGCCACCACTAGTCTTATCCTACAGAGTTACTATATTCATATCACACATACACACATACATGAATTATTACATATACACATACATACACAAATAGCAATACTACATGCATACATGCATACAATATTACATACATGGAGAGAAAGAGCAGGCGCGGCGGAACGCAGCCTGCTCAAAACAAGCAGCCTAAACGTCTCTTTGCTCCCGGCCATTCCTACTGGCGCATGGCAAGTAAGGCTGAAGGCCAGCAGCAGCCCACATGCGCCACATTACCGCAGAACATTCATTCTATCCACTAAGAAGATATACACGACTCTGTTGTCCTTCTTCAGCATACGCAGCAGGTGTTCCTTGTCCTCTGCAGTCCATCCTCGGCAGAAGCTGTACACCGCCACGCGACGGCGCTTGCTGGCGGCCTTCCATAGGCGGTCCAGTGTGAAGTCTGCATCGCATGCAGTCCTCCAAAGCACCTGTGGCTGCTTCTTATCGCCTACAGCAGCAGCGCGCTTGCTCAGCGACTCCCACCTGCTCTCTTGGTTTTTTTGGAAATCTCCCAGCTCTATGCCGAACACTTCGGCAAAGCCCATGACACCCGCGATGTTGACTGCATGCCCTTCTCCTGCACCCGCATCCACGAAGGTTAGCTTGCTCTTTTCTCCCTGAAGGAAGTAGTCAAGCAGAGCGTAACACTTCGGGCGCGCGGTGCCCTGTAACCCTGCACTGGCGGATGTTTGGTTGCGGGACTCAGTCAAGGACCTAGTCAATGTCGTCTCGGGCACCCCAGTGCTGCAAATTGGCGACGCGTGTCCGGCTCCCAGATTGTGGCCCCGCGCCAGCCGAAACCAACATAGCCACTCATGAACCGAGTCTCCGTGTGTCTTGATAGCGAGGCAGCTCCAATAAGTGAGGGTTAGCGCCCCGCAGCACACATACCCAGCGTCCTGGGGGGCACATACTGCTGAATGCTTCTGGGCGGGGCGGGGGCTCGGGCCTCGCCGGTAGCTGATCACCCGCACCACAACGGTAAAAAACTCTTTAATGAAATAACGTTTTAAAGATTTGAACATGTATATAATATTATTCATATGCATGTATGATTTTTTAATGAAACAAAACTTGTTTGAATGAGATAAAATACAGTGCATAAAGCCTCAGTAGGACTGTACCGTTTTTTCCTTGCTCGTATTGCCCTGTTTGCCAGTGCCGCCATCGCCGTTCTTCTTTTTGCTGCTGCCTTGGCCGCTGCCGTCGTTGTTCTTTCCGCCGCCAGTGTCTTCATCACCGCCTTTCTCTTCTTCTTCGTCTGACGGTTCTTCGTCGCTGTCCACCTTCTGTGAACCGTCGTCGCACTTCTTCCCCTTCTTTTTCTTTTTTTGGCAGGCTTGCTTCCATGTTTTTTTCCTACACAGATGCAAATACATACATAAATACATACATACGTACATGCATGCATACAATGTTATTATTACATACATAGTATTATCATGAATACATTCATGCACTTCTTACATACAATGCAGAGATGCATACATACACACATAACATACATACATAATTTGCATACATAAGATGTTACATACACAAAGACCTTTCAGCTTTTCGAGTTGTTTCTCCATCTCCGACATCCGACGCTCCAGTTGTTCGCGGTCGGCTGTCGATTGATTGCTTGCGTTCTCCGCCTCCTTGAGCCTTTGTATGTATTGCATGTATGTATGGTATGTATGTATGGCGCTCGCGGCATATTCGCGGCGCTCGCGGCATGTATAAATTACATGTGCGCGGTATGCAGAGGACACTCTCAGCGCTCGCGGCGGTCGCGGCATATTTGCGGCGGTCGCGGCATATACATAAATATCCATGTATGTATGCATCATGGCATGCATATATTTATTATGTATGTATGTATGCATGTATATATGTATGTATGTATGTATGTTTGTATGTATGTATTGCATGTATGTATGTATGTATGCATGTGTGCATGTATACGTACCGATTTGCCTTTGTATGTATTGTATGCATGTATGGTATGTATGTATGGCGCTCGCGGCATATACGCGGCGCTCGCGGCATATTCGCGGCGCTCGCGGCATGTATAAATTACATGTGCGCGGTATGCAGAGGACACTCTCAGCGCTCGCGGCGGTCGCGGCATATTTGCGGCGGTCGCGGCATATACATAAATACCCATGTATGTATGCATCATGGCATGCATATATTTATTATGTATGTATGTATGCATGTATATTATGTATGCATATGTATGTATGTATGTATGTATGTATGTATGTACTGCATGTATGTATGTATGCACGTGTGCATGTACCGATTTGCCGTTTCTTTTGCTGTATCTTTTTCCACTTTTCCAACTTGCACTTCCAGTAGTGCCATCCTAGGTTGGTATGTATGTATGCATGTATGTATGCATGTATTTATGTAATATGTACTTGTATGTAATTGTATGTAGGACATTGTCTATAAATATGAATGTACCGCTCTTTGGTGTCGACAAGCTCCGAGGCGATGGTAACTTCTGGCGAAGACTTGTTTTTTTTTTAGGAGCTCGAGGCTTGTACGCACCCACATCGCGCTGTAGCTTCTCCAACAGCTTCTTTAAGTCCTTAACGGACTCTTGGGTGCTCTTGATGGCGTCTTGCAGGTTTTTGCGCTCCTGTTGCTTCAAGCCACCAGACTGACTCTACATAGATGTACAAACACTGACAGGTTGATGCATAAACAGTCACAGATAGACAGGCAAACAAACAGATTTATTTTTTCTAAATATGTAAATAAGCATGTAGAGATAGGTACCTTTTTACCACTCTTCAGATCATTAGACAGGCCATTCAACTGTTCCTCCAGCTTGTTGACTGCTGCCTGGATAGCCATCTGCTGGCTGTACGCTGCTGGGACGAACGGCAGGGAATCTAGCTCTAACTTGGTGAGAGTCTTCGGGGAGAACAGCGCTTCTATATGTACATGTATATATGTATGTATATGTATACATATGTATATATATATGTATATATATATGTATATGTATATGTATACATATATATGTATATGTATATGTATGTGTTATAATATGTATATGTATATGTATATGTATATGTATATGTATAATTATTATGTATATGTATATGTATATCAATATGCATATGTATATCTTCTTCACAGCATCATTGTGTATGTATATATATGTATATTGTGTATAATAATGTGCACGTATTATTGCATGTGTATGACCTGGTTCGGCTTGATACATGTCAGTTCTGGTGTCCGGGTCGGGCGACTGGTAGGTGGTGAACCTAGGTAAGTAGATAGATAGATAGATAGATAGATAGATAGATAGATAGATAGATAGATAGATAGATAGATAGATGGAGACCACATCTTGCCAGGATGGACTTGGGCATGTTTGACTGCACAGCCGTGGCAGAGGTCCTTACGTACATACACACAAACGCACATATTATACGCACACACACAATATTACATGCATGCATAAATAAATATATACCTGCTTCTGGTTGTTGTTACACCCAGCTTGAAAACAAATCCATTTGATACCTTGGATGGGGCCTTGCTTGCACCCATCACAGTTGTATCCAGCAAAAGCGCCAACTAATAATGCATGTATGCATTTATGTATTGCATATAAGAATACATAATTGATCTTGTATGTATGTCTGTATGTATGTATCTATGTGTACTCGCATAATAATGCATGAATGTCAAACATGTATACTTGCATGTTTGTCTATCTATGCATGTTTGTATGTATGCCTGCATGCGTGTATATGCGTACCCCACATTCCCATTGTGGTGGCCAGGGATTCCGTGTCTTGTCGACTCATGCCGGAGATCGTGAATGGCAGTACCTATGTATGTATGTCTGCAGCTGTATGTACGTATGTATGTATGTATGTATGTATGTATGTATTTATATATGTGTATGTGTACCTTGTTGTCCTCGACCTCTGTTTCGCTGTCTTCCTCTGCAGATGCAGCTTTCCTCGATTTTGTCTTGGCTTTCTTCGTCACTTGTTTGCTTGTCTCATCTTCAGATGGTTCAGCTTCCTTCGTCCTACATACATACATACATACATACATACATACATACATTCCTCGATTTCTTCTGCTTGGGCTTCTTCGTCTCTTGTTCGCCTGTCTCATCTCCAGATAATTCCGCTTCCTTCGATCTCCTTGTCGTTTTTTTCTTCTCCTTCTTTGATGAGACATCAATTACTTTGATGTCCACATTTTGAGGCGGTTTTCCTTTTCGTCTCCCGAGGACCCTTAGCCGCTTTACCTATTCATCTGTTCCCCTCTTCTCTTCCTCATACCTGTCCTCCCTGCCTTCTCTTCCCACATCTTGCGTCTCGCTCTCATGTGTCTCTGCTGTCTTTGCAAGCTGGTCCCTCTCTTTTGCATTTCTTCCTATCTGGCTCTCTCTCTCTCTCTCTTTTTCTTTCTCTATCTCTTTCTCTTTCTCTTTCTCTCTCTATCTCTCTCACTCACTCTCTCTCTCTCTCTATCTCTCTCTCTATCGATCTCCCTCTATCTCTCTCACTCTTTCTCTTTATACCTCTGCTTATTATCTATGTTCTTCTTTATTCTCTCTCTCTCTTTCTCTCTCTCTTTCACTTTCGTTCTCTTTCTGCTCTCCCACTTGCTGCTGCTATATCCCTCTCTCTTTTCTGCACTTCTCTCTCCGTCCTTTTGTCTCATATTCACTCTCTTCTCTCCCTTTCCGGCTTGCTCTCATATTCTGTATATCTCCTTCAATTTGTTCCAATATTTTCCCCTTTCGCTCGAGCACTGTCTCAACTCCCCATTTTGCATTCTTCTGTCCTTTCTCTCCCTCGCACCTAGCTCTGTCACTGTTCTCTCTCTCTCTCTCTCTCTCTCTCTCTCTCTCTCTCTCTCTCTCAAACACACACACACATACACTCACACACTCACACACACACACACAGCCACACACTCTTTCAATCTCTCTCTCTCTCTCTCTCTCTTTATCTCCCTCTCCCTTTCTCTCTTTTTACCTTCTCGTTCTCTCTTGCTCTCCTCTTTCTCTTTCGCCTCCCTTTGCACCCCCTTTTCTCTATCTCCTTTGCCTTTCCCCTTTTTCTCCTTCTCCTTGGTATGTTCTCATTCTTTCTCTCCGTAGAGGAGGAAGGAGGGGGGCAGGGTGTTCCCCACCGGCCCGTGCCCCTCCACGGGTTAGGAGGTTTCGCTCCCCCTCCCCTTGGGTCAGGAGATTTCGCTCCTCCGCCCCACACACAAGGTCTGGTCTCCCTGCACCCGCCGGGCCCACCGACCCCCTGCCTCCCTGTCAGGCATGATGGCTCCCCCACTTCTTGCCGCGCCCCTCGGCGGGCCCAACGCCCCTCCTCCCTCGGGGCATCCACTAGGTAGGGTCCATTTCCTTACTTGCGTCGCCTCACCGCTCCGATGCCCCATGGCAGGCTCATGGGCTCCCCCCCTTGCCTATCAGTTCCATCAGCACCCCGCTGCCCAGGCTCTCGCAGGCCCTCCTCATCCGGGGGGGGGGGGGGGGGCAGGCTTTGCCGCTCCGGGCGCCAGCCTTCCGCTCGCTCCGCCCCCTCCCCCTCTCGCACCAGCCGTGGGCTTCGCCGGGCCGGGTACGGGCCATCCACTTGCCCCTCCCCATCCCCCTCTCGCCCCAGCCGCCTTCCCTGGGCAGGCTTGGAACGCTTGTGCAACCCTTGCTCCCACGGCGCACGCTGTTCCCCCGCTCCCGCCCACGGTCCCAGCGCGGCGTACCAATCCTTCGCTCCCAATGCATTGCCACCGCCCCTCTCGCCACGGGACATCCTCTCCCACCTTCCGCTCTCGCATGGATTGGGCTTCAGTGGCATCGCTGCCACCGCAGCTATGGCGGCTCAGAGCGCTTCCATCTCGCTTGCATGCTGGCGGCAGTTTTGCGACAGCATCTCTGATGCGAGCGATAGGGCTCAGCTTCGCCTCCTTCCCGCTAAGCTGGGGATCGCTCTCGTCCTCCGTCAGCCGGCTGATGCTCCTCTCCAAGAGTTCGCAGAGTTCTCGGACGTTTCTAGGCCGGAAGGTACTACCTGGCCATCGAACCCGCTTTTCGGCAGGGCGTCCTCTCGCGCCTTCGATTTCGATTGGGCCTTTCTGCTCGACGCCCTTATAGGTTGGCTCGAGTGCTTGCTCATTATTTTTTGCCGGACCCCACTGCACTCCGCCATAGCATGGCATTCTCTCCAATGCATCCGCCGCTGGATGGCAGCACGCTGGCCCCCCCAGCTGGTAGCGGCATACATAGAAGCAGTGCGTAGGGATGCAGCGGCAAGAGGTATCTTCCCTGCCCTGGCCGCCACCGATGCATTTCCCCAGCCTTTCCAAGTGTTGAGGGACGGCATCTCAGCCTATATCTCTTCTTCTGCCATCATCAAGAAGCTGTCCTCTTCCACAAAAGGGAAGCGTGACAAGGAGTTTACCACCCCCCAGATCAACGCCAAGCGTAAGCGGGAAGAGCTATCAGATTCCGACAGCAAAAAGGCAGAGGCGGAGGCTATCTGCAAGGCTTTCAACAAAGCAAAAGGATGTTCCAAGTAAGCTCCTCATAAACCCAGGGGTAGCAGGCGCAACGAGCTTTTGCATCACAAATGCCTAGGCTGCAACAGCGTAGACCACGGCCTCGCTTCTTGCAAGAGTCATGCTAAAGCAAAAGCAACCTAGGTAGTATGTCCTCTCCCGTGCGTTTCCCCTTCCCCTCTTCCAGCTTTGCCCGACGCCCTCTTTCCTCCTTACAGCTCCCTTCCTCCCCCCGCTCTTTCTTCCAGTACGCCTCCCCCAACTTTTTCTGTTCCAATCACGCTGCCTCCCGCTCCCCCAGCTCCAGCTTCTTCCTCTCGCTCCCTGCGTTCTATCAGCAGACTCAGCATGCCCGCCGCCCCATCAGCGTCCCCGCATAACCTTTCTTCTCATTCTACCCCCTGGCTTCCAGCTCCTCGCCCGCCCGCTTCTCCTAGCCTGCACGTCACCGTGCCAGCCGAGCGGCAGTCTCCCTTCCACCCCGCTTCCAATCGCTTCTGCAATTTCTGGAAGTGGGACCGCTCACCCTTCAGGCATCACACATCTCCAGTTCTGTCCCGCTTTTGCTGGTCCGCCCTCGCGCAAGCACAAGCGGCCGAGTTCGCAGCATGGAGATCGAAGGGTCCAGCCGCTCGCGAGGCAACTTTACGCGCACGCGCCAAACAGCGCCTGATCTTCCGCTCTGGCCTCTCCCCTCATCAAAGGGCTTGCTTTGACTCGCTCTCCCGGCTTTCCCGTCACGAACGTTTAGAGACTCTTGCCAAGCTTGATGAAGCCACGATAAGGTCCAGGGGCATCCACTGGGCCGACGAAGCAGTCCCAGGAGCCCCCTCCCCAGCCGAGATTGCAGCCACTCTCAGTATCCCTTCGCCCGAAGAAGTCGCTGACAGATCAGCCCTTGAGGCTATCGCCCTCGACTGTTGGGCAGCGACTGATCCGCTGTTCCTGGATCTAGCCCTAGATGGCCTGCGTTCTGGCGCAAACATCTGTTTCGAGGGTCCGCGCGTCGGCTCACTCATCCTGAGCAACTACGCGTCAGCATTTTCCAACCGGGACTTCGTCTCCGCTGAGCTAGACGAATAACAAAGGCGAGGCTGGCTCTCTCAATGGTTCCCTTCTCCCCCTCTTCCGAGTGCAAGAGTGCCTCCGATAGGTACAGTATCCAAGGATGGTTCTTCCCTCAGGCTTACAGTAGATCTCTCCGCGGGCGGTCCACGCTCCACCAACGCCTCCACTCCCAAGCTGTTCACAGACTTCGTCCAATGGAAGTCCTTAGCGGGAGCTCTCAGGGTGGCTCACGCAGGTAGCAAGCAGGGCTCGGGCCGCCTTCCTTTCCTGCTAAAGCTCGACGTCGCAAAGGCGTTTAGGAAAGTCCCTATTCGCCTCGCAGACCTTCACCTGACCATTCTTGAATGGGAAGGGAGGTTTGCTGTACCTCTCCGCCTCACTTTCGGCGCGCGCGCTTCGCCAGGGATTTGGAGTGATATGGATACCTGTTCGAGTTTCTTCTTTCGTTATGGCTTCCCGACTGGGTTAGGCCCATCAGGTGGGTCGACGACTACTTGCTGGTCGCTCTCTGTTCCAGAGACGAAGCGTCTGAGCTCTCTTCTCTCCTCGCCTTTCTTAGCGCTCGTTACGGCTTCGAATTCAAGCTGGAGAAGCTCGAAGGGCCGTGCCATGCACTGACTTTTATCGGCTGGTCTTTCGACCTTTCGCCATCCCTGGCAGAGCCAACTGTTTCCATTCCCCAGGGAAGAAGGAGAGGTTCGCTCACTCAGCTGTCGCAACTCTCAGCTGTCCTTCCCGCAGCGGCCTAGACAAACTCCTGGGGAAACTTTTCAACTTCGCAAGCGTTTTTCCCGTGCTCAGGCCGGCAGCATTGCGCGTCTCCTCCCACCGACACTCTCTTCCCGAGTCGGGCCCTGCCAAGCACATTCCCTTCCCCCTTCCAGCCGAAATAAAAGAAAACATTGTGTGGGCAGCGGACGCAGTCGCATCTCTCCCTCCCACCTCTGTAATTCAAAGGTGCTATGAGCCTTCGGACTTGTCCCAGTCTTCTGCAGACACTTGGATCAAATCAGACGCAGGTTCTTCTTTCGGTCAAGGGTTTGTAGTCCTAAAGGGACCATGGCTCTCCGATAGTGCGATTGATTGGGGCTATCGCCCGCACTCTGTCACTGAACGAGAGGCTGCCTTCGGGAAGACATCTCTCTGCTCGGCTGTTCTAGAGGCTTTCGTGCCCTCTACCGCTGCTCGTGCGCTCAGCCACAAGCTGGCAGGCCGGTTTGTTTTCTTTGAGCTCGACAACGAGGCAGCAGTCTTATGCCTCGAGACCGGAGCCGCTAACTCACCGGCTCTGGACACAGCCGTCAAGGCCGCACGCGCTGCCTTCAGCGCTCTGGGCTGTATCGTTAGGTTATCACACATCCCCCGCTCGCCCAACTCCCTCGCAGACGCCCTTTCAAAGGACAACGTTACATTATTCCTAAAGCAGGCACGATCAGAAGGCTTGTTTCCATCTCAATCGCCCGTTCTCGCCCCGGCCATCTCGCCCACCAACTCGTCCCCGCCGTCGTAGACCTAATCATAGCAAGCATCAGCAAGAGCTCCCGCGTCACATACATGACAGGCATCAGACACTTTTGGTCTTTCCTGACGTTCTTCAACCTGTAACACGACGCATTCCCAGTCTCGCCCGACCTTCTCCTGTTCTTCATTACTTGGCTCTTCCTGGCCGTCCCTGGCAGAGGCAGAGCAATCGACGGCTCGAGCAGAGGCGCCTGCGCGTCCACCATCATCGGATACGTCTCTGCAGTTAGGAGCTTCTACATCGATCTTGGTTTCCCAATCCAAGCATTGAATGACCCCCGCGTCGCGAGGATGAAGCGCGCGGTGAAGCGCCTTCGGACTCG
>WBZZ01006327.1:0-22500 GCA_019918135.1 Paulinella micropora
GAGGGCTAATGCGGAATTCGCTCTTGGCGCGCTCTTGGTAGAGGTGTGTCATGTCTTCGAACGTATTCTTAAAGCCACCACCTTTCAGGGCCGCGCCCACTTCGCTGTAAGGCATCACTTGGCTGGGCCTGTCGATGTTCTTCTTGTGGCCCGCAACCACCAAACTCTGCATCCACGCAGCGTGCTGACCTTCATTTTTTTGGCGGGGGGCATAGCAATGGGCTGGTCGTCCTCCTCCACCAGGATCTCTGCCCGGTGCGAGGTCCAGCTCAAGTAATCCGACTTGGGCCTGTCGCCTTTCAGCAGCATGCTAGCGCCGGGCGCCATCTTGGCCCGGTGCTTAAAATGGTTCTCCGTGCCAAAGATCGTGTGACGCCAGATTCTCAATACACCGGCTGACCAGGCCGTGGGCAGGGTGATAGGCTTGCCGACATAGATAGAGTCTTGGTAGTCACTTTGGTCGTCCGGGTCTTTTAGGGGGTCTGCACCTTTTTTCGCCGCCCGGTGCTGCAAGACATGCTTTTTGCGGCCAATCTCCGTAAACGTCATATACTGGTCGTCCTCCACCGGACCAAATTCGCTAAAGCGCCACAACTCGGACATTCTGCACCCGAGGATAGACAGCAACAGAAAGGACTGCAGGGCCCACAGCGGATGTCTCTCGCTGGGCGCAAAGGGGCCGTCGTTGGCGCGCTTCGCTTCCGGGTCCTCGAAGCAATCTGCCTCCGTGAGCATGGCTCGGTAGAGCTCGTCCAATAACGCGCACCAGGGGTCCAAGTAGAGCACGTGCCTCTTCTTGAGGTTCTTCATCAACTTCTTGCCGGTCTGCAGAACTCCTTCCGAACTCGCGTCCCTGTTACGAAAAAGCGTCCCTTCCGTGAACCACTGGACAACAAAGTCCTCGCCCCAGACACAGCGCGAGGGCTGCTCCTTGCCCTTTTGGTTCTGTCTCTGGGTGGCCAGGATCAACCAGTTGCTTCGGAAAAGGCCGTAATCTTGTCCTCTCGCGGAGAGGTTGGGCTTGGTAGCATCGACCAGGTCGTTTATGAAGCTCACAAACTGGTCCACGTCTTTGCGAAGCCGCAGAAAGGTCATGCAATAAGCAAGCAGACACTTGGTGAACGGCCCGGCGCTGAGATTTGGTAACCCCAACTTCACCCAGCCGTCCTCGTCACCGAACAGAATTTTGCAAAAGGTCGTGTTTTTGCCCTTGGCCAGGTCGGCGGAGCTGCTAGGGAACAGCAGGCCGCCCCCTGGCTTCTCTACAATGACAAAGTCCACTTTGCCCGCGTGATGGCACGAAACCAGATTTTCTTGGTCCAGCCCGCTGTCCTTGAACAGTTTGTACGCATACAAGACGTCGTCGAGCTCCCCGTCTTCTTTCGCCATGAACTCGCTCCAGTGCCCCTTGCGCGAATTGATGACCTTGGCCAGAACGGGCGAGGCGGCGTGCCGGGCGGGGTCGACACCGAGCGAGTACAGGTGTGCCCTGTCCAGCACCTCGTCCCGGTACGAACGGAGGAGGTCCAGAGCGGCCACAAAGTTGTCTCGTAGGTCCGCCCACTCCTGTGGGCTCATTTTCGTCTTGAACGGCAGGCGTTCCCAGACCGGCACCGGCTTCTGGCCGTCACGGATTTATTGTAGTGTGGTGCCGTTAAGGGCGTCAACCACCTGCTGGGGCGGGGCATCGCTCATGGTTACCACTTTGAGGTGGCTGGGCTCCGCGCCGAGCCGGCCACTCGCGACCCATTTCACCATGGTCTTTTCTTCTTTAATGACTAGATGATACAAGATTTGTTTTTTCAGCAATAGCCACAACACCCGCGGCCGGCGTCTTTTTCTTTTTTTTCTTTTTCTTTTTCTTCTTCTTGGCGTGCGGGCCAGACAAAAGATGGCTCGCGAGCGGCCTTGCGCGGCCGCTTCCGTTCAGTGAACTAGTTAAGTTAAGGGGATGAAATCCCAGCCTTGTTCTTCGCACACCAGAGCGAACATGGCGTTGGCGCGGTGGCGGCTCTCTAACTGTTTCAGCTCCGGCACTTGCGCCGCTAGCTCTTCCTCTCCCAGCAGCAGCACAAAAGCCCTTAGAAGAGTTTGATAACTGACGAAGCACCTTCTCTCCAACCCATACCGCTCCCTCAGCTTCTTCAGCACTTTGGGCCAGCAGGCGTCGACCTTTTTGAAGAGGTGTTCTAACTCCTCTATTATCTGTTTGCTCGGCTCCCGTCGGCTCAGGCCACAGCCTAAAAGATGACACAGTTGACTGGCCCTGTCGGTGGTCAGAGGCCCAAGTTTCTCTCGGCACCAGATATACGCGAAGCGAGCGTGCGTCGGGCTCTGTGCCCGCCACTTGTGGACCAGGCGCCTCGCCTGTGCTAACAAGGCCGGGCTGACACACGACGCAGATTGATTCACACCTCGAAGGTTGAATGTCTCTCTTGTTATCTGACGAAAACGAGAAAGTCTCGTGTAGCCGAAATGTCTGGGAGGGGCAGATTGCTCTCGGGGCATCTGGCCGTTGACTAGCCAACATTGTGACGTGTACAGCTCGTGCTCTGTCTTGACCAGGCCACAATTGGAGCAGTACGTACCGGTTGTTGCTAAGCTGAAGGTCCAGACGTGTTCGCAGGACATGTACAAAAATGACGGTCGGCTAGCGAGAAAGAAACGAAACAGATTTCGAACCGTGAGCGTTTAATGTTCGATGTTTGAAGTACAAGAGAGGGAGGAGTCACCAGTGACATGCGCACACACACAAAAAAGATGGAGGGCACTGAATCCTACAAGGGCAAATGTCTGCATTGTTCCGACGGCTGTGCGAGGGACGACGGCAAATGGTGGGGCTTGCCGATAGCACACGCGGACGAAGAGTTGTTCGTCTGGGGTCATTTTTGCACTATAGGCTGCGCGGCAAAGTTATGCGGAATATGGTATAGCCGAGACGCTGCGTTCACGATCAATGGACCTCTTGCATTCTTACTTAAGGGTGAATCTGCATAAGCAGCTAGTCCAACCGGCCCCGCCGCGCTACGAGCTTGTGGAGTATGGAGGCCCCCTAGACATCTCGGCTTTCAGGGCCGTGGGGCGAGTGACTAATTGGTACGTGCCAGTGCATAGAAAGGAAACACAAAAGATATTTATTAGTAAGCTCTCTGGTAAAAAGTACATGCTGAGGAGGCTTAAGCGCCTGCCTGGGATTCGTCTCTCTTCCGCTTCGTGTTCTTCTTCTTGCGCTTAATAACCACTTTGCGCTGTTCTTCCTCCTCGGCGGCGCTGACGGTGGTCAGGGCGAGCGGCGCCAGCGTAGGCAGGGGAGGTGGCGGTCCATCGGCGTCGGCCAGAATCGCGTACTTGAGCCACGGACCGCCTTACCGTTTAAAGACGAGGTGCAGCACATTCGGCGCAGCGCCGACCAAGACTCGGCCCGTCTTTTTTTCTTGAAATGCGCATGACTTTAGCACCTTTTTACAAGTTTCGAGTGAGTAGACACAGTCGCGCTCGGCAGGTGTCTTCGACAGGTCCGCTCGCAAGAGTGATTCCTTGTCTTCTGCCAGCAGAGCGATGCCGCCAAGCGAAGTGCGTGCCAGCCGACTTGCGTCCACTGCCCTCAGCGAGGACTCCATGCAGAGCCTGTCCCCTTCCACGAACAGACGGCAATGTGAATTGGATTTAGAATGATGGCGCACCACCGCATTAAGGGCGGGCGCAGAAACTTCGACTAGTCGGTCGACATCAGTCCACTCGGTCGTCGGCAAGAACGCCGCTTCTTGGGACACGAGCAGCGATGTCAGGTCGCTGTAATGCTCGAAAGATTTGGCTTCATTGTAAAATTTCACACAGAGCCTGTTGTCGACTGCGACTGACAGTTCCAAAACCATGTTGTCTCGAAACGTGCTCAGCCAGCACTGGATTTCTTTCAGGTCGAGCGAAAACACGCATTTGGACGAGTTGCCACTGAGCGAGACATAGTCGCCGTTTGCAGCGCCCAGAAAGGGCACCACAAACTGGGCAACGAGCCCGTCGGCCGCACTGCAGAGGACGAGCTTGTCGACGGTCGCTTCGACACGAGCTTCCAGCAGCAGCGGCGACAGCGAGTCGAGTGCCCGGCGGAAAGCGATGCCGTTGGAGTTGGACCTCCACAGAAAACGGTGTCCGTCATTTGTGACAGAGTAAGCGTCGCGCTTATTTCCGTTTCCTTTTTTCTTTCGGGTTTCAAACGGCTGCCATTTAAAGTTTGAGATTTAAAAGAAGTCGCGTGTATATCACCTTTAGAGAGAGAGAGAGAGAGAGATCCGGGCCAGAATTCAACTAATGTCCATCGTCGTAGACAACAACCAGGTCAGGGCCTTTGATCCGGCCGCCGACCCGAAAAAGCTCCGCCTATCGGATCAGCCTCGCAGTGCCTACAGCAGCATCTTTTCGAACCTGTGCTACGGCGATAAGAGCCTAACGCTCGTGCTCCCGGCGCTTCAGCTGGCCTGGGACCCGAGCACGTGCGACCAAGGCAACAAGTCAGCGAAATCAACCATCGACCTCGACTTCAAACACACGCAACAGTTTGGCGCGGTGCTGCAGGCGTACAAGGTGTTACGCTCCATCGACGACCGGGTTGCCGAGCTCGTGGTGGAACAGCGTGATAAGATTGTCCCGTCTTTGAAGCGAGCTGGCCCCGTGGCCAAAAGCGACGAGCAGGTGCGTGCTGCCTACCAGCCCTGCACACGGCTTCGCACGAGCCAGAAGTCCGACAGCGCCGGGGCGCCGCGCCTGACCGTCACCGTGACGGGAGCTCGGTTCCTCGGAGGAGGAGATGTTTCCACCTTGCAAAAAGGTGACGTGGTGAAATGCGTGATCCAAGCGACGGCGCTCTGCAGCAAGGGCGAGAAAGTCACGCTCTCCTGGCGAGTGCTGCAGATTCGCAAACAAGAAGACGGCTTGGGCTACCCGGACCAGGACCTCTCAGAAAAGGAGGTTTGGGGGTGTCCCTGTCCGGCAACGAAAGCGGTGAGGGCGGTGCCAGTGCCATGGACTTGTCTGTAGATCTAATTTAATTAAACTGTACACATGACACACACATCACCTGTACACGACTGCTTGGCACTAGTAGCTGCCTTGGTTCGAAGGTAGTAACAACCGGTCTTTAGGCCTAGTTCCCAGGCATAGAAATGACTACTAGACAGTTTGCGCTCGGTCACGTTTTCGAAATACACGTTGAGGCTCTGGGACTGGCACACGTAAGGCCCGCGCCCGGCGGATAGCTGCAGCTGTGTCTTCATCGGCACTTCAAAAATCGATTTGAAGACTTGCTTTACGCCATCTGGTATGGTCGCGATGTTCTGGACAGAGCCGTCGTTTGCCAGGAGCTGCGCACTGACCGCTGGGGTCCAGAGGCCTCTTTGTTCGAGCGCCTTTACAAGGTATTTGTTGAGTATAGCGTGTTCCCCGGCCAGTGTCCGCCTGACCATTAAATTGCTGTAGACTGGTTCAAAACTCTCGTTCACTCCGAGTATCTGACTCGTGGACGCCGTTGGCATAAGCGCGACCACAAATGGGTTTTTGAGACCATGGGCTTTGATATCTGCCTTCAGCCTAATCCATCGCTCTGACTTCAGCTCCACGCCCCAGAGGTCCGGCTGCAGCTTGCCCTGACTGGCAGGGCTGCCCTCGAACGCCGGGTAGCGCCCCTTTTCCTTGGCTAGTTCTACGCTAGCAGTGATCGCAGCAAAATAGATCTCTCACGCGATGCGCTCGTTCAGGGCGGCGGCTTCGGGGCTCTCAAAACTAAGCCCCAAGATCATGAACAGGTCTGCCAGGCCGCAGATACCCAATCCAACTGGCCTGTGCTCCAAGTTTGACATTTTAGCTTCGGGGACGGGGTAGGTGGTTTGGTCGATGATCCGATCGAGATTGCGCACGGCACTACGCGTGACAGAGTGGAGGAGGCTGATGTCGATTTTCTTGTCCTCTGTGACGAAGCGGGGCAGGCACAGCGACGCGAGGTTGCAGACGGCGGTCTCTTCGGGCGAGCTCACTTCCATGATCTCCGCGCATAAATTTGAGTTCTGAATAACTCCAGCATGCTGTTAATTACTTTTCGCGTTGGCGTGGTCTCGGTAAATGATGTACGGCGTGCCCGTCTCAATTTAGGCTTTTAAAATGGCCGACCACAGGTGCAGGGCTTTCACTTTTTGGCCCTGCTGTGTTTTCTTGGCGTGGGTGTACCTCGATTCCCAGAACTTGCCCCAGCAATTGTCAATGCCTTGTAACTCAGTCGGACAAAATAGCGTCCAGTCACCATCGTCTCGCACAAAATAAAAAGCGATGGAATCATCAGCGCCGTAAACAGGTCACGCGCCGCAGCACCTGTATTCTGACGCAGTGCAAGGAAATCGTAAATGTCCTTGTGCCACGGCGGCATGTACACAGCAAAGGCCCCTTTTCTACGTCCCGACTGATTAGCGTAACGACTCGTTTCATTAAGGACACGACAGAGAGGCACGATCCCGTCGCTTTTGCCTCCTGTCCCGTAAATCTTGGCCTGCGTACAGGCCTATTCCTCCCGCGTGTTTGGAAATAATTGCGCAGTCTTTAACGGTCTCAAAGATTTCAGAAAGCGAGTCTTCGCGAACTGGCAACAGGAAACACGACGCCAGCTGCTGGTTCCGGCGCAGGCCAGCGTTGAACATCGTTGGCGAAGCATGCGAATACAATTGTCTGCTTAGCAAGTCGTGAGTGTCCTGGATCTTGTGCAGGACGCTGTCTGTGCTTTCTTCCAGGCCATGGTGCAGAGCCACTGCGATTCGCATATACAAATATTGCGGCGTCTCGCAAATCTTGTCGGCGTCTCTAAGAAGGTAGCCTTCCTTGAGCGTGCTGATTCCGAAGTAGTCGAAATTGAGATCTCTTTCGGGCCTAACTGTCTCGTTCAAAGCAGCCTGGTGCCTGTCGACAAAGACCGAAAAGCTGGCCGCCAACGACAGGCATAGACGGTCCATCGCGCCCTGGAACGTGGCCGGACAACTTTTTTGGAGGTCGCTAGCAACGATTCTGCCACCGAGCAGTGTATAATCAGGATGGTACGAGGCCAGAGCCGCACAGCTCGAGGCGGCGAGTCCATCCAGCTGAGAGATCGAAATCCCCTCTCGTATGCCAGCAATTGTTTGTCGGGCCACCTCGACCGCGCTCGCGCCTGGCAGGTCAGTTGCGAGGAGCGAGATGCGGTGTAGCACTTTGTCAAAAAACACTGGCTCCAAAGAGCCATCTCTTTTTCTGACTTGCATTCGCACGTGCTTGCATAATGGCACAAGAGAAAAAAAATCATTCTCTGCTAAAATGCTGGAAGCAGTAGAAAGCAGCCAGCACGGCATCTGTCACTAGTAATTCTGGTTTCCCGTAGCCGAGAAAAGCAAATAGAAAAGCGCATGCCAGACTCTGTTTTGAGACCACCACACTTTGCCGCCCAGGAAGCCTTCTTCTTGTTTGTTCATCGCACCTGATAACTAGACGAGTCCCGGTACCATCGCAAGTAGCCGCAATTTGATTTTGGTGGGGCCGGCCGAGTCGAGTGCCACTTTGGCCAGTAAGAACCGGGCGGGCAAGCAACCGGCCGCAAATAGTAGCGAGTTGTCTTTAGCAGTAGTCTGTGTGTCTGGTTGCATGGCTCAATGGATAAAAACAAGACAGACAAGATTTAATTGTCCACAGCTCAAATCCCTCTTGCTACTCCTATGTTTTCTAGGCACACTTTTTTTGTTTATTAATTTTTGGGGAACATTAAAACGATTTTACGGGAATAGCTGTGCTTCTTTTTTTAATCAGCCTGTGCACGTTCGGCGTTACTTCGTGTGTCCGCATCATTCGTGACCTTTTGTCTCTTTTTGGCCGGCTTGTGTGCATCGTACAGTCCGTCATGAAACGGCTCGGCAAAGCAGACGGCCGTGTGGCCCTTGTCGGTTTTTTCGCCGCCGACCATCCTGTGCAGCACATAAGCAGATTTCCGCTTCTTCGAGCCGCCTTCCTCTGTCACTCTCTTCGATTTGTCCTCGTCCTTCGCGAGGCAGAGGCCAAACTTTTCACCACGTGCTCTAGCCTTGCCTTCGACAACTTGAAGCGTTTTGCGAACGCTGTCTTGTCCTCTGACCTGATCCCGGCCTGTGCATAGAAGAGCTCGTTACAGGCCCGGCGCCAGACCGCGTCCTTTTCTTGCATGAGCTCGTAGGAGATGGTCAGGTGCGTGCCCGGCTTGTGATCGCACTCCTTTGCCTTTTTCTCGCACGCGCTGGCATCGAGCTCGCCAAAACCCGTCTTTCCCAGCGCCTGGCTTACCATCTTGGCCACTTCGGACAGCTGGGCGGCATGTTCGCGTGTCGCAAGGATCTGCGGACGCTCGCAGAGCTCGACAGTTCCTCGAGCAGCCACCCGCGAGTCCAGCCTAGGCAGAGCCTCCCTGATCCGCACAAAGTCCTGCACCAGACCCTTGGTCCCGACCAGGAGAACGTAGGGGAAAAAGCCCGGGTAACGCGCAAGCACATTCACAACTTGCTTCTGTGTCTCCTCCAGTGTATGCCTGAATTTCTCCATCTCTTCCTTGCGCCACATCACGCCGTTATAGGCAGAGCTCTCCCCCCAGTCGATCAGCTGGGTCAGTACCAGGCGCAGCAACCGTTTATCTCTCGCCGATGCGGACCGTTGCTCCTCTGCTTCTTCCTGGTCGTCCTCCTCCTCCTCGCCCTCCTCTCCGTCCTCCTCTCCGTCCTCGTCCTCTCCTGCCCCGTCCCGTATCTCTTTTGCCAGTGCGCGTGCCCGGGCCAGCTTCTACAGTCGCTCCTCCAGCGGCTCTGCCGGGTCGAGGGTGACGATAAAGTCGGTGGACAGCTTCCACCAGCAGCCAAAGCACAGGTCGCGCTGGTGCTCGACATCGCGCGCTATCAGGCGCAGCTGCAAAGAAGTCGGGATCTCGGAACGATGGACGCGGCCGTGCTCGTCCGTGAACTCGGGTCCCTCCCGGACGTTGCCCGTGAGCGCCCATGCAGTGATCGTGTTCCGCTTGGCGGCCTTTTCTACCATCTGCTTCTGCTTCTGTGTAAAGTTCTGTGCGATGGTCTTGAACAGCTGGCAGTGCTGCCAGGCCTCCTCTGCTCGGGCCTGGGCCCCGTCGTAGAATCTCAGGTGGCCCAGCCCCCCTTCGCCGAAATAGGCCAGGATTACCGCGGGCGCCTCCACGTTACGCGCCCTCAGCAGCCCCTTCGCCTAAATAGGCCAGGATTACCGCGGGCGCCTCCACGTTACGCGCCCGCAGCAGCATCCGCGCCAGGCCCCGGCCGGTGGGACCGGTAACTGCCACCCCGCCCTCTCTGTCCGCACAGTGCAACAAAATGAGATTGAAAAGCGTTTTCGAGTCCACTGCCACCATGGCCGCGCTCGTCGTGAACATGCAGCGGGCCGCTCTGCCCTCACCGTGTCGGTCGTCTGCCTTGTCGAGGCAGCTACAGTCGCTGTCGCGGCACAGCCAGCCGTCGATGTTCGCCAGGCTGCGCTGTTTGGTCTTATCTGGTGTCCTGCCGTCTATGATGCGCACGGCCGCGCCCTCCATGTTGCGTATCTTGTTGTCCTGGGTGAACCTAGCCTTCTGCCCGTCAGTCCAGTTTTCTTTGGGGCCCGCGGGCCTGTTTTGCCTGCACAGCTTCTTCGGGTCCAGTTCCGGTGCGTGATGCGGCGGGGCCTTGCCTTCCTCCACCAGCTTGTCGTAGGCCTTGCGCGCTGCCGGATCGCTCACGAGATGCGGAAAGGTGAGTCCTTCCTTGACCAGCGCGTCATAAACAGACTCCAGCACGCGCTGGCTGCGGAAGCACGCCCAGCTGCGCTTGTTCGGGTCTCTGAGGCTTCCCATCAGAGCGTCTAGCCAGCTGGCGTAATCGGGCACGATCTTGAGCCGGCGCTCCAGGGAAGGCAGCACGTAGGAATAGTGGTGGAACTCGACCTGTGCTTGCGCTTGCTCCAGCGTGCTGTTGCGACCCGCGCGTCTGAAGGCGATCCCTTCCTCTGGATCGCAAAACAAGAAATCGTGTAGCCTGCTGCATTCCGTCAGGTCCTTGTCCATGAGCAAGAGGCGCTCCGCTCGTCCGCAGACGTCCAGCCAGATGCTGTCGTTATCCCGCAGCTTCTTTCGGTTGGTCTTCTCGCTCACCGACTGGTCACAAATCAGTATGAACTCATCAACCACACACAAGTCGTACTGTCGAATGAAGGGCAGCCCGCCGCTGCCCTTCTCCTCGCTCTGTACCAGCCACAGAGACTCGTACTGACAGAAGACGATTTTTGATTCGTACAGGTCGTAGTACGCTTTAGTTGACGCGTTTTTTTCGTAGTAAATGACCGTGTCATCCAGTATGTCCTGCAGGACACGGACGTTGTCCTCGGCCCCTGCTAGTACCTCCTCCGGCTTGTCTTCGCAGTAACGCTTCAGGTCTTCTGCTTGCTGCCACGCGCGGCACTGGAGCCGCAGGCCGCTGCCGCCGCTGGTAGCCTGGGTCCGCCGCCCCGTAATCCACAGGATCCTGGCCTGCGGATTCTCTCGGCGCAGTCGGTAGATGTACTCAAAGGCCGTGTAGGTCTTGCCCATCCCCGTCCAGACGTTGAGGCACTGCACGCGGTGCTTATCGAGCGCGAGCGGGTGCAGCACGGGCCGTCCGCTCTCTGTTACGGCCATGTCGTCCGGGCTTGCGTAGACCCGGGCATTGGTACAGCTGGAGCTGTTGGCTGGTAGCAGGACAGACTCCAAGTCGCCGGGCTGAGCCGTCATCTGCGCCACGGACCAGCCGATGTCGGTGGGAGGCACGAGGCCGGGCACTGCCACGCGCCGCCCGGCCACTTTCATGTACCTGGTGCCGGCCTTGCTTGTCTGCACGCCAGGGTAGACAGCGTTCTCTCGGAGGTAGGCATTCAGCTCGCGCACCACCGCACCCTTGTCCTCCGGTAGCTTGTTCTCCCGGTCCGCAACAATGACTTCGTCGTGCACCAAGCAGGCGACGTCGCAGCCTTTTTCCTCGAAGAACCTGATAGCAGTCCGCATGGTCGCTGCTTCGTACCGCGTGGCCAGGTAATGCACGAAGCGGCCCAGCTTGCAGTAGAGGGTCCCCGAGCGGCCGGGCAAGACCTCCTCTCTATCACCCTTCTTGTCGCAGGCTTTCCAGAGACACCTGTAGTAAAACGAGCCCAGAAACTTGGCGGCCTCCTGGATTGCCGCCCGGTAGGCCCGCGTGGTAGGGTAGTTGTCAGCGGTAGCAGAAGGCCCCAGCTTGAAGCCACCGTGCGTGATCTTGAGCATGGCCTCCTTCGCACCCTCTCGGTCCATCTTCAGCTCCTCTTGTGCCCGCCTAAGCACCTCTTAACGTCGCTCCACATACTCTTGCAGGGCAGAGACCTTGGCGCCCAGGGTTTCACGGGCACGCGGTAGCTCGCGGACCAGGTACCAGAGAAAGAAGGGCACCGAGTTCTTGATGTCGAACTGCCAGTGCCAGTCTTCGAGACAGAGTCTGCGCAGGGCCTTGGGCGCGTTCTGGTAGCCACTGTCCGCGTACAGCCGGCCGCCTTTGACGTCTTTGCAGTAGGTGTAGGTGACCTCCACCCCGCCGTCGGCATTGCAGGCAGAGTGCAGTCTCGTCAGGAATTGCTTGTAGGTCGGGACGAGGCGCTTATTCTCCGCCAGCCGGGACAGCTTGGCCGGGTCCCCCGTCTCGAACAGAGTCAACATGGCGCACTTGTACCTACCAGAACAGACATCCAATAAAAATTTGGGTGGTCGAAAAAATTTGGCAAAAAATTTCACGGGTTTTGCGGACCAAGGGTTTTTTGGCAATGGTCTAAGTTCCGGCTCAGGGACTTCTTGAATTCGCTTGGAACCCAAGTCTGAGCTCGACACGACCGGCAAATGGTCTACCGAGGCACGCGCCCTTGGTCCGGCCGGCTCCGGTCTGGTCGGGCCGGCGCCGGCCTATCGACATTTTTTATTGATTATTTTTTACCTGCCACCGGTGCCACCGGCCAAAAAAAAACGAAACACACAAGGGCGAGTCATGCTATTTTTTATATTTGCTCGCCAGATTTTTTTCAGACACAAAATTTGTCCAAAAAAATAAACGCAAAACCCTTGCAAAATTTTCGACTGCCTTTTTTCCAGTATCATTGCCTTTTTTACCCTGTCACTGCCTTTTTTGTCATTCCCACCGAATTTCGGCCATATCACTGGCAAGAAAAAGGCAATACGTGCATGAACCTGCCAATCGGCGCGGGTCGCGACCTCTACCTAAGCACCCCCCCAGCTCATAATCCCAGGAGCCACAGACAGCTCATAATCCCAGGAGCCACAGACCCAGGAAGCACTCCAAAGAAAATGCGCAGAAAATTTACCGATGTTAGCGGTGCCACCACCAAGCGCCGCAAACTGTTGCCGAAGGGGCAGCTGGACATGGACACCTTCGTAACACACGAGGCCCCTTCTAATCAGGCAACACTGGACCTGGCCGCGCTTACCCGCCGGGCGCCTCTGGCGGCATATACCCAGGCGAAGATAAACGCACTCATCCAAGGACTGTTGTGTTCGCCGTCCCCTGTGTCGTTTGACTACTTTCCGCACCGCGCGCTTCTGCAAGCCTCGCTGGCACTCGGGCAGGATCCCACCCGGCGCGACGTGTATTTTCTCTGGTTCGAGCGCGGTGAGATGCCGGACGCCTACCCTGCGGGGACCGCCACGGCATTATCAATCCTAGACCTCAATATCCTGGGGACGTGCTGGCACTCGCCGTACAAAGTCTCGGAAGTGTTGCTGCCAGCCCACGTGGCCCGGGGAGCACTGGATCCTCATCTGTCGCCTGAATTGGCAGAGATCGCCTGCGCGTACCTGGCACCGACAGTGTATTACGAACCTCTCCCAGCAGGTGCTTTGGTTAACATGCGAGGGGTAAAGCAAGGGACACTGGGTTATCTGCTACCTCAACTGCCTCCCCTCCATGCACACTGGCGATGGACCGATGTGCACACTGAAGCAGCGCGGGCGCTCCGAAATAATCAGATTTTTGCAGAGGCGGACACCGCTGCCTGTCTAGAACACAACAGGCCTAACATAACAGATCCAGAAGATCTTTTCGTCAGCGGGGGGATTGACCGTGCCCAGGCCTGGCGTCTATATTCCGAGTACCGGCGCCTGTAATGGACCTTTATCGAACATCGCCTGAACGCAGGGCTCAAGGCAGTATTTGAGCACATGGCTCATCGTTTGTGTACTCTGTTTTCACTGCCTTCCCAGCAGGCACCGCCCGTCAGTCATTGGCTCTTCTTTTTTGGCAAGCCATCGCTCTGGGAACACAATTAATAAAAAACAGTTCTGCTATAACTCCCCCCCCCCCCCCCCCTGGACCAGCCATGGCCAATAGGGGGCGGTGCGCCACCCTCACCACCATCTTTAACAGCAAAATCCCCTTTTGCACCACTACCGTTCTGGGGCACGCTTGGCCTAACATCAGGGGAGGTGGGCACGGCTGCCCCAAAAAAAACTACCACCCCACCACCCCCCTGAACCAGCCATGGCCAATAGAGGGCGGTGCACCACCCGCCACACCGCTGCTTCTTACAAAAAACTTTCAGGACCATTCGTCACAAATTCTATCTTAGCGGCAGAATTTTTAATGAATGGTCCAGACTCTGTTTTTTCAAGCTACGGGTGGCACCTTCCGCCACACCGCTACTTCTTACAAAAAACCTTCCGGACCATTCGTCACAAATTCTATCTTAGCGGCAGAATTTTTAACGAATGGTCCAGAATCTGTTTTTTCAGGCTACAGGTGTCACCTTCCGCCAAACCGCTGCGTAATACAAAAAAACTTTCCGGACCATTCGTCACAAATTCTATCTTAGTGGCAGAATTTTTAACGAATGGTCCAGAATCTGTTTTTTCAGGCTACGGGTGGCACCTTCCGCCACACCGCTGCTTCTTACAAAAAAAACTTTCCAGACCATTCGTCACGAATTCTATCTAAGCGGCAGAATTTTTAACGAATGATCCAGAATCTGTTTTTTCAGGCTACGGGTGGCAGCCTCCGCCACTTGCAGGGAATTCGGCAAAACGTCCCGCTATCCCCGTCGTTTTTTTCCTTTCCGGACCATTCGTCACCGGTCAGCTCCCTATAGAAGGCGAAGTTCTTACAAATGGTCCAGACCCAAATTTCTGGCGAGAGGTGGCACACCCGCACCCACTACCTAACGGCCAAGTGGCGCACACCACCGCTATTCCCGTCATTTTTTCCTTTCCGGACCATTCGTCACCGACCAGACCCTTATAGGAGGCGAAGTTCTTACAAATGGTCCAGACTAATCTTTCAGGCGAGGGGTGTGGCACACCGGTGCCCACTACCAAACGGCTAAGTGGCCTTTCCGGTATTTCCCCTCAATTTTTTTTGAACATCCATTATTTCCGTAGTTTTTTCCTTTCCGGGCCATTCGTCACCGGTCAGCTCCTTATAGAAGGCTAATCTCTCACGAATGGTCCAGACTTTTTTTTCAGGCGAGAGGTGGCACACCCGTGTCCACTGCCGAACGGCTAAGTGGCGACCGCCACTGATCAGTTTAGTAGGGGGTTCCGGTGCCCACCTGGTCCCTCTTTTTTAAGCACTCTGGATCATTCGTCACCGACCAGACCCCTTATAGGAGGCTAATCTCTCACGAATGGTCCAGACTTTTTTTTCAGGCGAGAGAGGGCACATCCGTGTCCACTGCCGAACGGCTAAGTGGCGACCGCCACTGATTAATTTAGTAGGGGGCTCCGGTGTCCCACCTGCTCCCTTTTTTTTTAGCACTCTGGACCATTCGTCACCGATCAGACCCTTATAGGATGCTAATCTCTCACGAATGGTCCAGACTAATTTTTCAGGCGAGAGGTGGAGCACCCGTGTCCACTACCAAACGGCTAAGTGGCGACCGCCACTGATTAGTTTAGTAGGGGGCTCCGTTGTCCCACCTGCTCCCTCTTTTTTTAGCACTCTGGACCATTCGTCACCGATCAGACCCTTATAGGAGGCTAATCTCTCACGAATGGTCCAGACTAATTTTTATGAATAGTGTACAACTCTGAGGTCAGGACCTTTAATGAATATGAGGTACTACGGAGATATAGTTGTAGACAAGTCCGGGCCTGAATCCGTAGGCATAGAGCACCTTCTTGTCCAGCTCCGCAGCATACTCACTAGCTCCGTCAAAGATCAGTCTGCGCGCAAAGTCGAAGCCGTAGGCGTGTCCGTCGAAACTGATGATAGCCAGCCCTTGGTGCTGCTCGAGTAGCCAGTTGAGTGACTTGCGCTGCTCCGCCTCGCCACAGGTAGCCAACGAGTACCTAGTCTCTTGTAGCCACGCGAGAAATCTCCTGAAGACAGGCATGCTGGAAACCGACTCGCGAAACTTACGCTTCATCCTTTTCTTGTAGCGATGCGGGGCGTTGGTGAGGTTGAATAAGGCAAAGGCCAGACAAGCGTACTGCTGCTTGTGCCGGAAACGCTGCACGACGGTCGATGATAGTGACAGGCCGGAAACCTTGCCACTAGCATCTGCCACCGAGCTGGCGTCTCCTTCAGGCACGTACGCTTTGTCTGTGCCCAACACCTCCTTCCCTATTACCTCCCGCCACCACTTGGCATTGATAGGCCCTTTATCGTCCATCCACGTCAGCACTGCAGATAGCGGCTCCAGCCCCCACGACTTTCTCTTCCTGTTGCTGCGTCTGTCCTTCTTTTCCCATTGTACCCAGATCGCTGGATCGTCGAAGCCGTGCTGCTTCGACTCCCTCTCGGCACAGCGCTGCAGAGCAAGCCACCTGAGCGTAGGACCAACGAACTCCACTTTCCTGCGTTTGGGACTGGGCTCCTCGACTTGCTTGTTGTATTCTCCGAAGCCTACGATGTCGATGTCTTTCCCAGGCTCCTCGACTTGCTTGCTGTCTTCTCCAAAGCCCACGATGTCGATGTCTTCCTCCGACTCCTCGCAATCTTCTTCTTCTTCTTGGTGTAGCAAGGGAAGGTTCGGTACCACGCCGTCTCCCACACTGCCTTCCGTCGTCAAACCTTTTTCTGCTCCCACCGAGAGCAAGGGATTGTGCCACTGTATGCTTTGCACGGTCATTTCTTGGATTGGATTGACTCTGGAATGTGAGGCCGTCTCCTGAGCCGGTCCAGCACGCACTGAAACACTTCTATACTCCCCCCCCCTCGACGCGCGCTAAAACACTTCTATACTCCCCCTCCCTTCGACACGCGCTGAAACACTTCTATATCCCCCCCCCTTCGACACGCGCTGAAACACTTCTATACACCCCCCCTCACTGGCATCCCAAGTGTGTGAGCCCACAGTCACGCCCGTGTCACAATTGTGTAAGCCACCTGTCACCGCAAAAGCAGATAATTTTTACATTCAGCCAGCTGGTGGCACCGGCGACTACAAAAATACATATAACCCCGCTGGCGGCACCACCGACTGTGATCAACCCAGTTGTGGATGTGGATAATCAAATGCCACTTTTTCTTGTGCGGATTGGGACAAAAATGCAATATATTATCCACTATGACAAAAATTGCATTTTGTTTTAGCAGGCATATCGACAATTGATTTAAACTTAATTACATACATACATACATACATACATACATAGAAACACACACACACACACACACACACGCAGACAGACACAGATACACACATACACGCACACACACACTTGTCTGTCTGTCTGTCTGCCTGTTGTCTATGTGTGTGTGTATGTGCGTGTGTGTCTGTGTGTGTTTTTCTGTCTGTGTGCGTGAGTGTGTGTGTCTGTCTGTCTGTCTGTCTGAATCTCTGCCTGCCTATCTATGTGTGTGTGTGTGTGTGTGTCAGGCAGACAGACAGACAGGCAGACAGCACAGACAGACGAGAGACAGAAAGATTGACAGACAGAGAGATAGACAGAAAGACAGAAAGACAGGCAGACACACACAGTGACACACACACACACACACACACACAACGATCCAAGAGTCTTGTGCTTAGCCCCAAAAAAATCAACCAGTATAGAACGGGCCTTACCTTACATTACTAAAATACTGGAAATCTCTCTCTGCCTGCCCGTGGGAAAATTCTCAAATCTGTGAATATTGCAAGAGAAAACCCTCTTCAAATACAACTTTTTCTGTTTGCGAGATCCTGTAGATGAGTGTTGTTGTGCCATTATACTCCTCCTTATCCCTTTTCAGCTCTTCTTCTTCTTCGTTTTTATTGAGAGAACAATTTTTACAATCGGACTCAAGGATCGTCCACGTGAAAAGTATAGCTATTAAGTCATACCTTTATCTAAGGTGGAAACCTAGTTATTAAATCGAGCGTATTAATTGAAAGTATTAATATTAGGTCGCTTGGTATTAATCTTATTAATATTAATGTTTATGTTTAGATATGTTGCGTAATATGTAGCTTAAGTATTCATGTTATTAATATTAATGTTTATGTTTGCATAAGTAGTAATATACTAGAATGATCGGAGTGAGTGAAAATTAGTATTTCAGTGAATATGTCTGGACAGTAGTATGAGAAGGGAGAGGAAAAAAAAAAAAAAAAAAAAGGAGAGAGAGAGAGAGAGAGAGAGAGAGAGAAAAGAGAGGGGCAAGTGAAGTAGTGGTTTGTTGGTGTGGTTGGGAGACCATATTCGTTGGACGGAGTCAGGCGGAGGATTCTTCAAAGACCATGCTGGTGGATGGTTGCTGTTGTGTGTGTGTGTGTGTGTTTTTTTATATAAACTTATTTATGCATATATATATATATGTATGCATATAAGTTAATTATTAATTAATTTTTTTTTGTTTTTATGTTTTTTTTTTTTTGTGTGTGTGTGTGTGTGTGTGTGTGTGTGTGTGTTGTAGTCATTGTTGTTATTATTATCATTATTATTATTATGTTTTTGTTGTTCTAGGAGGTGAGCTTTTATCCTCTTTTTGAAGATGTTGAGTGATGTTGTGTCCTTGATATCTTGTGGGAGTTGGTTCCATTGATGCAGGAACAGTTTTGTTTGATATGGGGTGTTGTGGTCGATGAATAGGTTGCTTTTGATTGAGTGCCCTCCTCTCTCTTATCACTTTTCAGTCCTCCTATCTCTTTTCTTCCTCCTCTCCTCTCCCCCTTCACAACACCTCCTGAACCTCCACCCCCTCCTCACTTGTGCTTAGCCCCAAAAAAATCAACCCGTATAGAACGGGCCTTACTGTAAGGTACTAAAATACTGGAAATCTCTCTCGGCCGGCCCGTGGGAAAATTCTCAAATCTGTGCATATGCAAGAGAAAACCTCAAATGCAACTTTTTCTGTTTGCGAGATCCTGTAGATGAGTGTTGTTGTGCCATTATACTCTCCTTATCCCTTTTCAGTCCTCCTCTCTCTTAAGTACTCTCTTATTATCCCTTTTCAGTCCTCTTCTCTCTTTTCTTCCTCCTCTCCTCTACCCCCTCCTCCACTTTTGCCACCCTCACTTTCACCACTCCCTTACTCCTTGCTAGTCTTGCTCCTCCCTGAGACTCCTCCACTGCGCTTGCATTCTTCTTCTTCTTCTTCTTCTTCTTCCTGAAGGCCATTGATTTAACTAAGACGGTGACCCTTATATTATTAATATTATTAAAGTAGCGTTATAATATATTAAAGTAATAATAATAATAATAATACTAATAGTGTATCTCCTGCCAATTGCTGAGCCAAAAGGCCATGTGCATCCAATCCTCCATTCCATAAGGAAAGTTTCCACACCAATCGGTGGAATAAAGGAAGTGACGGCAAAGAACATTACTCTAGGAGCTTTATACCAATCAGCCCATGGAAAGGACCGATGGCCTATGTACTCCCTAATAATAATACTAATAATAATAATAATAATAATAATAGTGCTTCTCTGTCAATGGCTGATGCATTTCTGCACATGCGCCTCCATCGTCTCACCCGTGAGGGGAGTACGAAGAATTGACGATAAGCTCTAATGACACCCCCGCAAGGGCAGTTCCAACACAATAATAATAATAATAATAATAATAATAATAATAATAATAATAATAATAGGCTTCCTCAGACTATAGCATCAGACCCAGATCCTGGACATGTGCCTCCATAGTAATAATAATAATAATAATAATAATAATAATAATAATAATAATAATAATAATAATAATAATAATAATAATAATAATAATAATAATAATAATAATAATAATAATAGTGCTTCTCTGTCAATGGCTGATGCATTTCTGCACATGCGCCTCCATCGTCTCACCCGTGAGGGGAGTACGAATAATAATAATAATAGTAATAATAATAATAATAATAATAATAGTGCTTCTCTGTCAATGGCTGATGCATTTCTGCACATGCGCCTCCATCAATAATAATAATAATAATAATAATAATAATAATAATAATAATAATAATAATACTATATCTGAGGCGTACTGATGCAGCTTATGGCATATCCTCAACGGACATAAGCCTCCAATACCCTTGTTCGAGGTCCTCCACCCCGTGTCAGTCTCTCGCCTGATGATCGGGGCCACCGATGGAGCTCCTGAGGGCAAGACTGCACTAAGCCGAGGTTATTCCGCAGTCCCAGCAACCTCTTGCAAGACGTCACGGAATGTGCAAGTGCATACACCAAGCGCGGTTGCTAGAGCTGCCTCGAAACCCCACCCATAACAATCTGGTGTCTGCTGGGTCCTGGGCTATCAACCAGCATATGCGGAGTTTAAGATCTTTTACGCGCGCAACGACCCTCCTCCCCAGCATCTACCACCAAAGGGTTATGAGTTGGCGTCACAGTTTAACGCCTTGAGGCCATTGGGCTGGAACTCTGTTTAGCAAGTGTGACTAGGTTTTTTCATCGGGATTTCCCTCAAATATGTCACAGTCAACACTCCAAGGCAGATTTACTATATCTGAGGCGTACTGATGCAGCTAATGGCATATCCTCAACGGACATAAGCCTCCAAATAATAATAATAATAATAATAATAATAATAATAATAATAGTGCTTCTCTGTCAATGGCTGATGCATTTCTGCACATGCGCCTCCATCGTCTCACCCGTGAGGGGAGTACGAAGAATTGACGATAAGCTCTAATGACACCCCCGCAAGGGCAGTTCCAACACTTCCAGACGGGCCGGTATGTTCAATGAAAATACTGATCAGATGGATCGGTATGTTCAATGAAAATACTGGTGGCACCGACGGGAATCGAACTGGCGACAGGGCCTAGATGGTAGAACTTGACAATAATAATAATAATAATAATAATAATAATAATAATAATAATAATAATAGTGCTTCTCAGTCAATGGCGATAATAATAATAATAATAATAATAATAATAATAATAGTGCTTCTCAGTCAATGGCGAATGCATTTCTGCACATGTGCCTCCATCGTCTCACCCGCGAGGGGAGTACGAAGATTTGACGATAGGCTCTACTGACACCCCCGCAAGGCAGCTCCAAGCCTTCCAGACGGACCAATACTTTCAAAGAAAATATCCTTTGAAAATACTGGCACCGACGGGAATCGAACTGGCGACAGGTCCCAGATGGTAGACCTTAACCACTGGGCTATCGCGGTGCCAATAATAATAATAATAATAATAATAATAATAGTGCTTCTCTGTCAATGGCTGATGCATTTCTGCACATGCGCCTCCATCGTCTCACCCGTGAGGGGAGTACGAAGAATTGACGATAAGCTCTAATGACACCCCCGCAAGGGCAGTTCCAACACTTCCAGACGGGCCGGTATGTTCAATGAAAATACTGGTCCAGAAATAGACAGGTATGTTCAATGAAAATACTGGTGGCACCGACGGGAATCGAACTGGCGACAGGGCCCAGATGGTAATAATAATAATAATAATAATAATAATAATAGTGCTTCTCTGTCAATGGCTGATGCATTTCTGCACATGCGCCTCCATCGTCTCACCCGTGAGGGGAGTACGAAGAATTGACGATAAGCTCTAATGACACCCCCGCAAGGGCAGTTCCAACACTTCCAGACGGGGGCCGGTATGTTCAATGAAAATACTGGTCCAGACGGATCGGTATGTTCAATGAAAATACTGGTGGCACCGACGGGAATCGAACTGGTGACAGGGCCCAGATGGTAGAACTTGACCACTGGGCTATCACGGTGTCCAATAATAATAATAATAATAGTAATAATAATAGTAATAATAATAGTAATAATAATAATAATAATAATAATAATAATAATAGGCTTCCTCAGACTATAGCATCAGATCCAGATCCTGGACATGTGCCTCCATTAATAATAATAATAATAATAATACTATATCTGAGGCGTACTGATGCAGCTAATGGCATATCCTCAACGGACATAAGCCTCCAATACCCTTGTTCGAGGTCCTCCACCCCCCCGTGTCAGTCTCTCGCCTGATGATCGGGGCCACCGATGGAGCTCCTGAGGGCAAGACTGCACTAAGCCGAGGTTATTCCGCAGTCCCAGCAACCTCTTGCAAGACGTCACCGAATGTGCAAGTGCATACACCAAGCGCGGTTGCTAGAGCTGCCTCGAAACCCCACCCATAACAATCTAGTGTCTGCTGGGTCCTGGGCTATCAACCAGCATATGCGGAGTTTAAGATCTTTTACGCGCGCAACGACCCTCCTCCCCAGCATCTACCACCAAAGGGTTATGAGTTGGCGTCACAGTTTAACGCCTTGAGGCCATTGGGCTGAATAATAATAATAATAATAATAATAATACATCGTACTGGTTATGATATGTGTATATGGTTGGAGAGTTACGGAAGAAGATCGAAATTAGAATGAAATGTTAACTGTGCCCTTTAGTTAATATTTCATTAATTTAGTTTAAGAAAGAAGGAAAAAAAAAAAAAAAAAAAAAAAAAAAAAAAAAAAAAAAAAAAAAAAAGATCCAAACTAGAATGAAACGTTAACTGTGCCCTTCAGTTAATATTTCATTCATTTGGTTGAGAAAAGAAAGGAGAAATAAAATATGTCGGAAATGCTGTTCCAAACTAGAATGTCATGTTAACTGTGCCCTTCAGTTAATATTTCATTAGTTGGTTTCGAAAAAGAAAAGAAGAGAGAGAGAGGGGGGGGGGGGGGTGGGGGGAGAGAGACAGAGCAAGCTAATCATGAAAAAGGAAAAAAGATACGGGGAGAGAGGAGAGAAAATGTAAGCTAGATATGATACGGAGGCAGAAACTCAAAGAGGAAAAAGGTATATGGGGAGAGGAGAAAATGAAAGCTAAATACGATGAGAAAACAGAATGGAGAAAAGAAAGAAAATAAAAAGAAAGTGATGTAGACTAGAAAAAGAAAAAGAAAAAAAGAGCTAGATATGATAAGGGGACAGAAGTGAGGGCAAAAGGATAGGAAAGGAAATATACAAAGATAGGAACATGAGACTATGTACAAAAGAAGAAGAAA
>WBZZ01006327.1:27500-57500 GCA_019918135.1 Paulinella micropora
CACAAACACATACACACACACGAGAACACTCACAAACACACCCCCCATAACTCAAAAAGGCAAAGCTTCGGTTGGTTTTTGAGTTGGGAAGGTTCTTTCACAAAAAGGACAATAACAGTGACCTATTGGGCTGAGCCCAGAAAGGATCATTGAAAACCTTTTTGAACGATTCTTGATTGTGTACGCACGAGGGTGGAGTAAGGTTGCTAACCGACTTGTTTGTGAAGCACAAGTGTGGTGTACTTTGTCAGGGTGCACACGTACACATCGTCTGGCTTGGCAGAAGGAACAGCAAGGCTTCCCCCGACAGAGGGGAGGGTGAGTCCACCAATTCCTTGACTGTTATTTGTTGATTGTTGTGTTGGTTGTGAGTTGGTTGTCGTGTTGTATAACATCGTGCTTGACACAAGCATCGACGACACAGTAAACAGAACACACGACAACAGAAGACAAACAAAACAGCACACTTACACAACACGAGAACATACGACTCCATCTGCTCGTTTCAACCCTTCAGGGGCACACTGAACATGGCGTGCTAGAACGAGATCATCCATCGCTATAAAACTCGACATGTCTGACGAAGCAGACGGTAACGACACGCCCGCCACAGGCGGCGGTTTTACCACTCCCGCAAGGGGAGGAGGACGAGCACAGGAGGAACCTGTCCCTCGCTCCCCATGGAGAGGGCCCGACAATGGGTTGGTAAATTAAATTCCGGCTCGTGCAATTCAAACGAGGGTAGTGCTGGACCGATACCGAGGCCCAGCCGAGGGATGGCCAGGCAGCCCTCAAGATGACGAGGAACATGGGACAAACCCAAACGACAACTCGATGCATCTTTTCCCGAATAATATTTACGAGGAGGCAACTTGGTACAGGTGTATGTTCAAGGAACCCTCGATGCAAGGGGCTATTGGACTAATGCATTTGTTCAATCCGAGCCTTACTGCAAATGGTACCGCTACCATAAATCATGTTATGGACCTCTATAGGGTTTTAGCAACCGTGCGTGACTTCTTATTAGACGAAGCGTGGCAGATAAACCACCAAAGGTACCCAGCGCTGCTGAATACCTTATTCGTCGAGAAAAAGGATCTGCAACCCTCTCTCACTTTTCCTTTCACACAGGACCCAGATAAAGAACTAGCTACAGACACAAAGTGGCCCAACTCGGCAGGGTTGCTGGTGTTTATCTCGGAGATACAAGCTTGGAATATAGTTTCAGCACGAAACCTGAGTGCTGCGGTTGCAATTTGGAATCTCACCCTCACAGAGCACAAGAGCTGGAAGAAACAGCTTCTCCCCTCTGAGGACGATTCAACAGCAGCTGCCCAAGCCCGGGACACCCTTAACGAGCTGCTTGATACAATCGAACAGCATCAGTGGACATGGGTGAGTAGGATGGCAACGAAGTTCAAATACTTCAATGCCACCATGGTGTTTGAGAAGGCTGTTAGAGGTGGTAAGGCGGTGGAAAAGAAAATCGCTCCCCATCCGGCAGTAAAGCTCTATTGGTGCAACTTCCTCGCTATGTGCGACTTAGTAGCACAGACCATCAGTGACATCCTCCGAATTCGCCTAGCGAACGAGGTTCATGTCACATATGGCAATGATGGCAGAGCAACTGTCGTCCCAGAGGGAACGACATTCGTCTTCTTTCACAAGACGGTAGTTGTCCCGCCCCAGGGAAACCAAGGGGGTGGCGGACACAACCGACCTTCAAACACCACGGAAGAACAAAAGAAGGCGAACGACAAATTGGTCGAACGAGCTCTGACTCGGCTCAACAAAGCCACAACTTTTGACTATGGCAAGTATAACCCGCAAGTCAATATTGATTATGGCGAAGGTATCTTGCTTTTGTTGGGCTATACGTGTCTAGACAGCACGATTGGACAGTTCAGTCTAACCGCTGCGGACACTAAACAGATATTAGCCAACAAAGCCAGTCGTTGGGCATCCCAAGACTTGTTAACGCACAAATGGCTACAATGGGATAAGAAAGCGGGCCGATTGATTCAAGGGGGACAATTGAAGCTTCCCGGGCGACCTTATTACCTGCTCGAACAATTTGTAAAGGGAGCCAACTGGGGTTTCATGTGCGACCCTGTTATCGTCGCCGACCTGGTGTTGGCAATGGCACAACGTATGTGGGAAGCCCATGTGCCACACAACGAAATCGTGGACCTCCCACAAAAGTTGATCACGCCCCTTGTTCGTGCGGATTTGGCGATGTTACTGGTGGCAGTCCTTAAGGGTTTCGCTAGAGCAACGACCATCAAAGGCCGAACAACGGGGGAAAGATACATTCGCAACGTCTTGTCACAGGCACAGGATGCCGATGACCGCGCATTCTCGCTTCAGAGTTTTCGCGTTGACCGATTGGTCGAAGTATCCGCGTGGGATGCAACTTTTGTGAAGAAGATCTTCGGCTCTAAATCGAACAAGGACGAACGTATGCGGCGGGCAAACATCTTGCTGCAGGCCATGCAGGCTGTAGGATTGTCGTTGCCTGATCATCAGGCCAAGGCAAACGAACCACAGTTCGACATACTGTCCTTCGTCACATCCACCTCATGGGGAGACCACTCTTATACGGGGTCCAGCTCCTATCAGAGATCCCCCTCGAGTTCACCTAGCCCATACTGGTCATCGTCGTCGAGCTCATCGAGCTCCTCGAACCCGTATTGGGGACAGGGGCCGCGACATTCTCCGAACCCATACACATCTACATCTTCTCCAGCGGGGGGTAGCCCTAAACTATATGCCCAACAATCTACTTCGGGTTTCATTCTCCGCCACCGGTGGGCTTGACATCGCCACCGCATACTTACCCAGCACCACAGTTCACCATGCCCATCTACTCACCACCGCCCTTACCGCCTCCCATGTTACCTCCCACACCACCGCCGGTTAGCCAGACACAAGGGGCCCCGCCCCCACGTCAGCCGGCGACAAAGAAAAAGAAAACACGTACAATCCCACTGCAAGCCAATCAAACTCTCAGCTCATTAGCCATCGACCCTGGTCTGGCTGGATGCCCTTACGGGGTACAGAGGTTAGACGACCTTGGCAACCCGCAAACGGTCAAGTCTAATACGTTGTGTGATTATTTTCACCACGCACTGGCGTTTAACTGCTTACCAGAACGTCGATTTTGGGTATGGCCCTGCCTCATGGGAAAGTCGTGTCAACGATGGCACACATTCCCGGGCACCCCACAGCACCCAATAGCGATGAGGCGGTATATACGCAGATACAAGGCGGGAGAATCGAAGGTCAAAAGGCCGGAAGATGGCGATTGGGTGCCCTGCCCGAAACAGCAGGCACACATGAACTTGCCATTGCCGGACGTTGATGAACACGGACGGGTCTCTCTGATGCCAAACGGGCAGGTGGCGAGTTGGTGCGCCGCCTTCGATGCGGAAGCCGAAATGCTCAAGAGCCAATTCCCGGCGGCCGACAAGTTCGCGGCATACATGCCCAGTCAGGAGACACTCCTGAGCCAGATGGGTAAGCCCACAGCACGCAAACGCAAACGCAAACGCAAGCAACGCGTCAAATGTGTTGTGCACGCCAAGGCCAGCCAGCAGGACACAAGTCCTCCAAGAAGCGCAAATTCAAGTCCTAGACAATCAATGGAAAGGACACACCCCGGGGCACGTAAGCGGGTGCGTTTTGCACACCCGTTGGAAACAATAGCCACCGCAGAGGGTGATGGACTAGTTGTCGGTACAGGCGCAGTAGTAACAGAAACACTAGTTAATAGGGTGATGGTAACGGAGGCCACACCAACGCCAGGTTAGGTGACACAAGCCGATATCGAGTCACCGACGGCTAGGGTTGCTGTGTCCCCACCTGCACCAGTAGTAGATAAGACAGTAAGAATGGAGGCTACACCAACGCCAGGTCAGGTGACACAAGTCAGTATCGAGTCACCGACGGCTAGGGTTGCTGTGCTCGCCAAGGCGAGTGCCAAGAAGATCCTGTTAGTCAAGCGCGGGAAGGAAGCTGTCAATGAGGCCTGGTGTCGGCAGGGCCAAGAGTTCCGCGTGCACTACAAGGAAGTAGCCGGCTCCGAGGAAAAACGCTTGAAGCTTTGCGAAGAGGTTGCGGAGTGCAGCAAAGACAAGCTTCGCGAACAGAATCACCTGCTTCTGCAAGCACTATTGGGTGCAAGCAGAATTGCAGAGTCTCACGAAGCAGCCATGGCGTCAATCCTAGAGATCGGCTGTGAGACTTGCTGCTAGTACTACCCCTGCGAAAACTGTGGAGAACTTAACAATTCCGAAGATCAGGACGAATGTCCATGCGGCTTCTACCAAGAGTAAAAGTCTCGGACATCTAAAAGAAAAACAGAGGTCTGTTTCTACGCTTGTAAAAACCAAAACGATTGTTTTGCAACGTTTCTTTAATTAAAACCCAAGACATTTTCTTACTTCAACCTGAAAACAAAAAGGGCGTTTAGCTCGAACAAGTGTGCCAGTGCTTTAATTTTCTCCGGTGTCCTGCTAAGCCGACATGCTTGTTTTATCTGCAACGAAAGTCGCAACCAGGGCGCGCTCTTTTGAAAGCCTCGATTGCCTCTCTACTTATTTTTCCAGCACGCGAGATATTTAGTTTCTGTAAATTTTCCATGGCCAGACAGTGCTCAAACACGTCATTAGTAAGCCCGGGACAATTAGTAAAACGTAGGCCCCGCAGGTTTGGCAATGCTCTCAAATGCACGATAGAAGCCAGATTGGTACAGTCCTTTACAACCAGCTGCTGCAGATCTGGCACGCGCGACAAACGTCGGAGTTTCTCTCCGTCGAATCGTGGGCCGCCTTCGAGAGTCAATCTCTGCAAATTGCGCGGCAGATGAGCAAGTTCATCACCAGTCAATTCCGGGCCGCCCAGCGACAGGTCCTGTAGCGCGTGGAACTCAGACAAAGACTTGAACTCGTCGATCGCACAATCCGCCAGGCTCAGCTTCTGCAGTTTGAGGCCGGCGAGATGTTGTAATCCGGCAGAGGTGATGCGGTGACAGGAGCCCAGATCTAGCTCTCGCAGCCGTGTCAGCCGCGCTACGTCAGTGAGCCCAGCACTGGTTATGTTTTTGTTGCCCGAAAGATCCAGGACCCGCAGGTCTTGCAGATTTCTCAAATATCGCAGCGCGTCGTCGTTAACGTTGCATCGACAGAGGATCAGCTCCCGCAGTTTGGGCGTACCCGTGACAAATTCGAGATCAGTTACTTGCCGCAGAAAAGTCAGGTTCAGGTATTCTAGGTGCTGCAGGCGTGAAAGCTTCGTTAGCTCTGTCATAGGCACGTCGGCGCAGCTAAGCAAGGACAAATGCTTGAGATTGTGCAGCCGCGACAAGTTCTCCAGGGCCGAGCCAGCGACTCCGATGCAATCATCAAGCATTAGGTACCGCAGTTCGCTCAGGCCCGACAAATGTGCAAAGGAGGAGTCAGTGAGCCCTTCGCAGCTATCAAGGCTTAGATACCGCAGTTTCTTGAGTGTCGCCAGCCAGCTCAAAGAGGAGACGCCGCTAAAAGACAGGTCCAGCCGCCGCAGCTCTGTTATCTGTTGCAAGACCGCACAGAGACTGGCGCTCGGCTCGTCTCTTCTATGGCTCAGATCTAAGGTGCGCGGCTTCTTGACTTTTAGGTAGGCGATCAGTGCTTCGTCGGTGGCCGCCGAGCAGCTGCTCAGCCAAGTGTTGCACGGGACAAACACGGGCCCTTCGTTACAGTTACTGTACTTCTCGTGAATGCTGCCCAGACCTCGCAAGCTCGCAATGTCCGCGGCCTTTTTTAGGTCCTGGTCTGTGACTCTGTCAATCAGGATAGTCTGTACGATAGTCTTATTCTCTCTGATAAGTCGCAGGATCGGGGCAGCCCCGTTGCCGCGAATAGTCAGGCAAGTGATCTCTTTCCATTCTTGCCACTGAGCCGCGGGGACCTGTGCGCCGTCCGAACGTATTCGTAGCGCGGGGAACGACGCGGGGCAACCGTTAATTTTCGCGTCCTTGCAAACCCCAAACCAGACCGCGAACAGCCACGACGGATTATCCGCGACCAGGGCACAGACCAGCTCCCAGACGTCGGCTGGCAGGCTCAGGAGAGCGGGCTGCACTGGCGGAATGTCGAACCTCATGCGCTTGGGCGTGGACATCGCTTTGTCTGCAGTTTCCCCCCCCCCCCCCTTCCTCCTCCCCCTTTTGTGGTGGTTGGCTTTTTGTTTTCCTTTTTTTTTTTTGGTTTTGTTTCTTTTTAATGAATGTCTTCCGATTTTAGGACGTGGCCATTTCCCCCCCCCCCCCCCCCACCTTTTTTTGTGTGTGTGTCTAAGTCTTGACGTCGCCACCAAAATCTTTTTGGTGGTGAGGTGTGGAGGGCAGCGAAAGGACATTCCTTTTCACACGGCTGTGGTGCCCCCCCCCCCTCCCCACGTTTCAATCGCTGAGAATGCTGGCATTTCTTCTTTTGGTGTATTTGTGTGCCCAGACCACCAACTTCGGGAGAGAGGAACGTGGGGGGGAGGGCGGGGAGGACTGTCTACAAACGAGCACCCCAAAAACTTGCAAGGGATTCTTTTTTGCAACAGTTGCAAGTCCCTGTTATTTTGCAGATCGAGCGGCGTCCCGCTGAGGCTCAGGCTCGATAGCGCGGGGCTGTCCGTGAGTAGCGCGCACAAGTTCGCGACGGCCGCCACGTTCTCTAGCGTCAGCTCGCGCAGGCGCGGCGTCGGGCCCATGGCCCGCAGGTCGAGCTCAGTTGTACAGTCGGTGATGATTAACGTCTGCAGCCTGGGCGCGCTGCCGAAACGCAGCCCGTGCAGACAAAGGCAGCCGGACAGCACGACGTCCTGGGCCACAGCCGCAATGTGGTCCAGCTCCTCCAAGAACAACGCCTTGGTGAAAGTCAGCGCGCGCAGGTTGGGGCAGCAGCCGAAGAAGCGTGAGGAGCGCAGCGCCGCGTTACAGAGTGTCAACCGTTCGACCCGCAGCCTGATGCGACCATCCGCGCACGAGTCGTCCAGCATACCGAAAGTGTCGTGCCAGGCCAGGCTCCCCAGCTCGGGCAGACTCGCCAGGCAGGCCAGCAATTCCGCCACGTCCTGTGCCTTGACTGCACAGTACTGGAGGCACAATTCTTCCAGGTGCCCCAGGCGCCGCAGCACGGGCACGGCGGTCCGGCACACGGCACGCTTCGAAGGAAATCGCAGGCTCCTGAGCTCCGTGAGCTCCGCCAGCCCCTCGGGGCAGCGATAACTTTTATAGTCGGGCAGTGACAATACGCGCAACCGCGGCAGCAGCCGCAGCAGCGCGTCGAGGTCGTCGCGTTGCTGGTACGAGCCCGACAGGTCGAGCGCGGTTAGCGCCGGGAGCTGCGCGAGCCAGCCCAGGGCGGGCAGCCAGCCACACCTAAAGAAGCGAGCCCGGCGCAGCCGGACCAGCGCGGCTAGCGGCGAGAGTACAGTCGCGGAAAGGCCCCGGCAGTACTCGAACGACAGCTGTTGCAACATTGTGAGGCAGGCCAGGGCCCGAACGTCGTCGGCGTCTTTTCTCCAGGACACGAGCCGCAGCGAGCGAACGCCGGGCAAGCAGCTGGCGCACTCCGCCAGTGTCCCCGAACCCTCGAACGCCGCGGCATCCACCACCGCCTCGGTAATCGAAGAGCCGCGCGCGCGCAGCGCGAGCAACGCCGCTTTAGGCGGAAGGCAGGGCAGCACCAGCTCCGTGGGCCGCCAGCGGTCGGAGCCCCAGAGCCCGCCGCGGCACACTCGTGACAAACGCAGCAAATCCAGGTGCGGCAGAAAGGCAAGGAGCAGCCGGACCACGTCTGTCGACAGTCTGTCATGGCTGGGCGAAAGCGCTCTTTTTTGGCGCTTTCTACCGCGGTGCGGGCCGTTCATCGACAGACTGTGGCTTGCTTTGGGGCTGAGAAAGAGAGAGAAAGAGAGAGAGAGAGAGAGAGAGAGAGAGAGAGAGAGAGAGAGAGAGAAAGCAAAGCAAAGCCAAAAGGAAAAAAGGGACGAGCGGAAACTAGACAAAGGCGCGCGGTGGGGGGGGGGGGGGGGGGAAAGGCGGCTAGAGAGGGGCCCGGGCCGGTTGGGGGGGGGGGCCGGCTAGAGAGGTGCCCGGGCCGGTTGGGGGGGGCCTGGCCGGTGCTCGAACCTTTGGCCCCCCCCCTAAATTGCACCCTACCCTCTCTTTTTTTTTCTTCCCCACTGCCTGAAAAAAAGTTGGCCAGGCTTTTTTTGTTTCTTGGAGTCTCTTTCGGTAGTCTACACACAAAAATAAATTTAAGAGCCTTGTTTACGATTTTTTTTTTTGTTAGGCGGCTATGATGAGTGACAAGAGCTCAACAGATGGCCCCCCGGCCGCCAAGAGGTGCCGTACCTCAGAGACCCTAAAGTACACTTCTCTTCCTTTCCCTCCTCTTTTGTCCCCTGCTTATTTCTGTTCTTTATTTTTTTGTTTTTTTTTTGTTGGGGGGCTGGCTCGGTCATGCCACAAGCCAAGAAGACACTGCAGCGCCCAGCGAAACCCCGCAGGTTTAGTTTCTCCTCATTCTTTGTGGTTGTTGTTTTGTTGGCTTTTCGTTTTTACCTTGTCGCCCTTAGGCGTGGCTAGAGATGCTGCCGGCTGATATCTGGCCCTGCGTGCTCAGCCGCGTGAAGCTTCCAGACGCTCTGTGCGTGGCCTCTGCCTCGAAGTCTCTGCGCAGGTTGTTTCTTTCCAACAGCGACGTGTGGTCCAGCCTAGCCTTCACCGAGAGTTTGGATCTGGCTGACGAAGGCTGCGTCGGTATGCTCCGGCGTTGGGCGCCGGTGTGGGCCAAAGCGAAAGTGTCGTTCTTTTACTGCCACTTAGAAAGTCCAGAACATGATGATGTCAAGTTGCTGGCGGGGCTGCGCTTTAAGCAACTCGATCTCGCACGCCCAGAGCGTTCGAAAAAGGACATGGCTGGGGTAGACCTAAGCGGCGTGCGCGCCGACCTGTTGATCATCGATCATGGACAGCTGAATCTTGCAAATTGGCCCACTCAAGTTAGGGCACTGCACTTTCAAGGCGACACAGACTCTGTGCATTGGTACTTGCGAGAAGACAAGACAGAGCTACCCTGCCTACCGGAGCTGCGCGAGCTGAGCGTCTCCTTCAAGCGCCTAAACGGAGACCGGCACGACCCGGCCCTCGATGAGAAATTACGCTCCAAACTAGCTAGGGATTTGACCAGAATGCCGCCCGCGCTGAAAAAGCTGTCACTCCATGGCTGCCGTCTAGGCGCCGCTTCGTTGGAGCTTGTGCTGCGAGCGCTGACTGCTCTGGAAGAGCTCGGCCTAACAGAAGACGCCCGCCGCGGCCACGACCTGAGCAGTTACGACCTGAAGGACTGCCCCAGTGTTCGAAAACTAAGACTGCGAGCTCTGAGGCTGAACGGGTTCCCGCACATCAACTTCGACGTGCTCCAACACGTGAACCGCGAGCATCTGCGGCTACTGCACCTGGACTATTGTCTGCGCGGCGAAGAGCCGGGGGATGTCACGCTCCTGGGTGACGCCCCCCAGCTCAGGCGGCTAAGAGTGCGAGATCCGAGATGCGAGACCCTTCTGGCTCATTTCCCTACGGGCCTCAAGTTACCAGTGCTGGCGCCAGAAAAGCTCTGGTCAGGGACTGAAGTCGGGCTGCAGGTGCTGGCCGCTTTACGCTTGAACAACTTGCAGCTACTGTCGCTGATTTGCAAGAGATAACGACGTAATTGCCGGCTGGCAGCAACCAGAGCTGCTGCTCCAGCTACCTAAGCTGCAAACCCTGCTCCTAGACCACCAGGTCACTAGCGAAGAAACTTGGAGTACACTAACGTCCTGGTTGCAACGAAACCTACACCCAAGGTTAACAAGCGCTGGCCTCGTAGATGAATTTAGAGAACAAGTTTGTGACTCGTACTTGGAAAGATCGGCGTCACAGCTGCTTGGAGACTGAAAAACAAATTTTGCAAAATCTTTAGCATCAATAAATGCACATTTTTGTTTTTTTAAAAAAAAGTTGTAAATACGGCGCGACTTTCTTCAGGACAGCCCACCCAAAGGGGGGGGAGGTCAGGTTTTTTTTTCAATATTAAGAATTGTTTGCTAAAACTTTGTTGGTAGCGTAAGGGATTTACGGAGGGGGCAGAAAAGACGGGGGAGGCAAGGGGGCCGGTCTTCTCAATACATTTTTTTCACAGCTCTGAACGGGTGCTGAATTAATTTTCTGGCGGACAACCAAAAAGAAAAGAAAAAGAAAGGGGAAAAAAAAGAAAAGGAAAAGAAAAAGAAAAGAAAAAGAAAGGATGCAAAAAAAAAGGGGTGGAAATGGGGGGAGGAGGGTGTGGAAGCATGAGGAGGTGGGGATAGAGCGGCAAATCCCCCAACCCGGACGGAGGTTGGACGTGGAGAACGCGGGGGGCCCGACGACCAGACAAAGAAAAAAGTCGTTGTAAACAAACAGAAGGCTGCTTTGTCTCTCTCTTGGTCTATCCCAAAAAAGCTCGTTTTCTTTTTTCCGGGCGCCGCCCCCCCCCCCTCCCTTGCCATCCTGGCAAATTTGGCCTTGTTTTCCCCTTTCTTTTTCGGGGCGGTGGGTTTGGGGGGGGGGGGGTAAAGGAAAGATGGGGGAGAGGGGGATACGACCAGAAAAAGAAAAGAACTCTTGGCCCCCCCCCCGAACCCCACTTTTTGCTAATATCTTTTCCTGTCAACGAGACAAGGCAGAATTCGTTATCAGTTGTTCTTTTCTGACGCTCTAAATTCCCAAAGATGGAGGACACCAAAAAATGCGCTGACGTAAGTTGCGACAATCCGGTGTTCAAGAAAATCGTGCTTATCGGCGCCGGTGGCGGCGGAGATTTCTAGGGCGTGCTTGCTCTTGGGATTGCCTCCTACATACTTTATACGGTAAGAAAAGAACAAGCTCTTGGACAACCCCCGGGACAACGCACGTACTACCCTGTGACCGCTGGTTATTTCTGGGCTGATGGGTACGAGAAAGCCATGCTGAACAACGTTGATCCTAAAAAGAAAAGACCGCCTAGCGCATCGCGGCCTCGGCTGACTGCGGGTGAAGCAGAACAGTGGTTCAAAGCCCTGAAAATTGAGACAGACGTGCTGCGGCGCGGAGACGCGTTTGAGGTCCCCGGAGTCGGCGTCGATGTCTTTACAAACGGCCTAGACGACGGTCTCTTGGACAAGCTAGCGCCCAACAACAAAGACCGCGCAGAACGAATCCAACAACTTCGGGTAAGCCTGACAAACGCGGATTTCGTCTACTGTTCGCTTGCGGCGGAGAGCCTGAGCACCGAGCAATTCAGACACGAGTACAAAGGCTTTGAAAAAATCATCGCTAATACTTACATGACCCCTACAACCGAAACGGGTGGCGAACCAATGAAAGCAGCGATGGCCAGGTACCTCAGCAATGCAGTCGGCAACGAGGACGGCGGCTTCGAGGTGCGCATTTTCGACGCGGGCAGTGACATTACAAGCCCTGACCGAAACGGACGGGACGTGAGAGTGTGCCTAGCGCTACAAGCGCTATTCAAGGAAGGAACGATCAAGGGGTTCAAGAGCCTGCAGATCCACGTGGCGGGCGCGGGCGTGGACTCGCACACGACCCCTGCAAAAGCCCTGGAGAACATGTACAAGTGGGCCGAAGACAGCAAAGCAACCGTGACCACGGACGACTGCCTGGGGGAGTCTTTGTGCACGGTCCTGCAGGAGGCAGAGTTTGCGGAAAACGTGCGCGAGAAGGGGCGCGCCAACGGCAACTACATCCAAGCCCGCAAAATTTACAAACAGCTGCTGAAGAAAGGCAAAGACAGGTCCGATACGGATTCGGAGGCCCTAAAAACTGATTATTAAAAAAACTATCTGCTGAAACGCCATGATGCGATCAAGGAGCCTCAGAAGGGGAAAGACATCACCGCTGAATTCGACGCGGCTGATGACTTGGCCAAGATCACCAAGTTGTTACAGGGGCTGGCTGCTTACTACGTGATCCAGTTACCGCTGGAGAAGGAGCGCACGTCGGAAGCACAGGAGACGCCCGCTGCGCAGCAGGCTGCTTTTTCAGTTTCGCTGACCGTCTCGTCTCAATCTGGACAATAGACAGCAGGCCGAGCAAGAGAAAATGGCAGGGCGGCAAGGAAGTCAACCAAACAAATTTCAAGATATTAATTTTTAAAAAAAAGATTTTCACGTGGCTCAGGCTGCGATTTTATCTATCTCTACCCCAAAAAAAAAATGAAAGAGGGGGTGTCTTTTTTCCCAGCAAAAAGGGCGGGCCGGGCAATGAGGAAACCGGGGGGGGGGGGGCGGTAGGGGGGGTGGACGCACAGGAGGGAGAAGAAAAAAGGAAATAAAGGTGGGTGGTGCTATTTGCAAAAACAACAGAAGGGCAGAGAGCACCAGAAAAAAAAGAACAGCGTTAAGAAAAACAAAAGGGAAGACAATTACCACCACCACAGAAATACAAAGCCTTTTTTCTATGACAGCTTCAATGGTCTGGAGTAGTTGGCTGCTAGGCGTCGTCGTCGGGGTGGCAAGCGCGCTGGATCCGTGCTGGGCCAGGCTGCAGACGGTCGCACAGCCGTGCAACGCCAGCGACTGCCTGCACCAGGTGCTCGTCAGCCCCGCCTCGGTAAACGACAAGCTGCTCGCCACGTACTGGAGCAGGAGCCTGCTCTGGTCGCGCGCGACAAACGCAAAACACGTGCTGTGGCCGCAGGAGCAAACGGACTGCATCGCCAGGCTGTACTTTCCCGAGGTGTGGGAAGCGTACGAACGTCTGCCCCCGTCTGTTCAACGCGCGGCCGTGGGCCTGATGCTGCTGCACAAGTACGGCGGCATGTACGCGGACCTGTCGCTGGCCCCGCCGAGAACGGCGCCGCAGTTGTCCGGGGCGGACTGCTTTTTCCTGCCGGGCGAGCTGGCGTTCGCGGCGTCCGCGCGCGGCGCGTCGGTTCCGTACTTCGTGCTGCTGAACATGCTGTCGGGACCCTCAATAGTGTGGAACGTGACACTGGCCCACTGGAGCCTGCGCGAAACGCTAATTTCAGCCGGCGGCGGCGAGCTGGCCGTGAACGGCACGTTCCGGGCCGACGTGCTGGGCAGGACCGAGCTGGTGCGTGTGCTGGACCCCGCCGACTTCGAGCTCGCGCCGTTCCTCGAGGGCCGCGCGCTGGAGGACGAACGCTACCGGCCGCGGCTGGTGTGGCGGCTGTACGGCGGCTGGCTAATAGCAGCGGCGGCAGTCAGTAGTGTCGCCACAGCGGTGGCACTGGCGCGCGGCGGCGGCATCGGTTGCTACCGGCGCTACCGCCTGGTCCTGGTCAAGGGCTACCAGAGCGCGCCCGCAAACTAGCTAGCATCAAACGAAAAAAAAAGTGCCCCAAGGGAAAAAAAACCAAAAGACATTTTCCTCAAACCCGCACGTCCATTTTCTTCTTCTTTTAAATCGTGCGGCATTTCTTTTTTTTTCTTTTGGTTTCTTCACCGGTGGGAGGGGAGGGGGGGGGGGTAAAAAAAAGGGGGCAGAGTGAACCGTGTGGAGAGAAAGGAGGGTGGGGGAGGGGGGGCAGGGGCCGGGAAAAAAAGGGGGAAGGAAATGGAAAAGCAACAAAAAAGAAACTTGAGACAGGAACCATCGCAGCGTAGAAAGAAACAAAAAAAAAACAGTAAAACAAAGGCAGAAACGATGGAGACGATTGCTTTGTACAGAAAGCTGACAACACAAAGTAACGTCCCACTCCTCCGGCAGTTTGTTCTTCACTACGAGCAGCTGATATTACGGAGGACCGAAAACAAGTCAGTGGTGGCCCGAGCTCGCAGAGAGTGCCCGTCATGCCAAGAACTCGTACCCTTAATCACGCGTGGTAAATGCGCCACGTGCCTCCGCCTCTGGTGGCAGTGTTGCTGCAATGTGTGCACGTGCTGCAATCGACTGCTTTGGGCTGGTTACGAGGCGCTGGGGCCCTTTCTAAGTCAGGCCCTGACCCTGATCCTCCCCGGCGGCCTGGTGTACGTTACTGGTATCGCGCTCCAATTCGGGGTTGCTGTGGTAACCATAAGTACGCTCCGCCAAATCGGCATTAGCGCCGGATTTTCGTTGCGTGATTATATATATGTTCAGGATGTTTTAGATCACCCGCTCAAGAGATTCGATTCCATGCCCACTTATTTCCAGCTCGCGGTTGGTTTCAATGGCGCCCGCGAAGCCCTAACGCAGGGCAAAGAAGAAGAAGAAGAACGTCCGGATGGCTCGGTCCAAGAACTCTGCGACCAAGCTCTGCGGGCAGCAGGGGTTGTGTCGGGGCAAGACTCCGAAAAAGAAAATCTGCTGAGCTACCAACTGTCGCAGATTCTGAAGAACGTAGGGGTGGACACTTTGAAGGCGTTAACGACAAGAGACTCGATCTGCAATTTGATCCGCCGAGCGGTCAGCGCACCAGGGACGAGGGTGACTCAGGAAACCCTGGTTATTGCTGCTTATATACTAACGGACGCGGCAGTAGACGCGATCTATAAGGCCGTACTAGGCAACGCCACGAACACCATACGGCTAGACTCGCCGAATGTAACCTCTACGATTATTCAAATGGCGGAGCTTAGGAGGCTGCACGGCCTGCTAGACAAAAGAGATTGGTACAGGGTGCGGACTAAGCTAAGCTCAACAGCCCAGCAAGGACTTGCAGTGTTTTGGGAAAGGCGGGATTACGACTTTAGCTTGTGGCAGCACCGGGACAAGGCGCTGGCAGTTCTGGCCTTGCTGTGGAGCAACCTGCAACGCGAGACGATGTGGAGTTTGAAAGACAACATACCGAGAGTGGACTTCTCCATGGTACCCTTTATTCATCTCATGAAAAATCTGTGGACCAAGGTAACGCACGACAGCTCGAACTTCTACGACAACTCGGACTATTCCTTTGCGCGCGAGAGTGTGACTTTACAAGAGCACTTGACTCGCTTGGAAAATTTGCAAGACGAAGAGAGGCTGCTGAACAGCAAGTTTTTATCGTTGTACGCGGTCTTCAAGGTTTACGGCTATCATTGTTTGACGGCTTTCAAAATCCTCTTGTACCCGCAGCTGCTGACGAAGCAAATAGTGGAAGAAAAACTCGGGAGGAACGGCTCGACGTTTCTTTTCGAGCTGGATGTGTGGCGGGCCCAGTCGTGCAACGACACGCTGGACTGCATGAGGTTGACGATCGAATTGAACTCAGAGAACAAACACGGACTTCCCGCGCACCCGTGGACGGTAGGCCAGGAATACTTCGAACAGAAGGTGCTCCGTGTATGCGAACGGCCCGAGCGGAACTTCGTGAAGCGCCTCGTGGAAACCTGCAACGAGGGCTGGCAGGCCCTGAAATGGCAGCGCTACGACACCGAAATCAGGGCGGCGGCGGCCCAGGTGTTGGGCTTCAGGTTCCCTGTTCTTTTTACGGCTGGGTTAGCGAGCGGGACCTATTGTGCACTCAGGGACCCCCCGCTGTGGAGCAAGCATCTTTTACAGAAATGTTACGAACTGCAACGTGAAAATATCCTCGAGACAGCACCCATGAAGAACAGTGTCTGGAACGCTCTGTGGCTCTTCTTGGGGGTTTCCTCACAAGAGCAAAATGAGGCAAGGTCTTTCGTTTACCGTGCCTGGGACCCGGACTCGCAGAGCAAAATGCTTAGCTGGCTGCTGGAATTTGAGGCGCGCCTGCACACGATCGTGTTATTCACGCGGGATTTCCTGGTCGCCTTTGGCACTAGCTACGATTATTCGGAGCTAGCTACTGTTTGGTTCGAGTCTTTTCACTGGATCCTGAAGACTCACGAGCTCAGTGAGCTGAGCTATGAGGCCAAAGTTTCGTCAGACAACCTGCAGAGCAAATTTGTGCCCCGGTGGAGCATGATTATGCAGATGATCTACACAGAGGTCCGGCGGAGGGTGCCAGACGCGCCGCACTGGCGGGACATGTTGGGGAGCTAATAGTATTACTGGTCGCTGGCCCTGAGGCCCACCAACCTACAGCAGCGGGCGCGTGACACGCTGTACCAGGAACTCGTGAATTTAGACGAGAGTTCCGACCTGCAAACCGTTGAGCGCTCTTGGGATCACCGCGGCCGCTATGTGGGCGTGCGCGTGGAAGGTGATGAAAGAAGGCTCCGTGGCTTGGTGGCCCTGATCGGGCAGCACTTTATGCCCGGCATATCTACGAACAGGGAGGTCCTAAGTTTGCTCGAGTATCAGCAACAGCTGGCCCGTGAACGGACCTTAGTAGATATCAGAGGAGATCTAGCAAACAGACGGCGGGCTAATATCTACGCCGAGCTAGCAAACACGAGTACCAGGACCTGGATTGACAGTGTTTCGGATATGATTATTTTATCGTGCACGAGGGATTGGCGGGCCGAAACTACCGGGGTAGGTACAGGTATTAGAGACCAGCTTGATGATATGGTCGACCGGGTCCGCGGCCGACCAACGACCGACGACGTAATTGCACGAGAGGCCGCAACCAACTACTGGTCCCAGGTCCAGCAACAATACGTACGGATTTTTATCGATGCCGACACCGTGGCCCAGACGATAGACGCAACAGCGCTGGAGCACAACAGAGACACGAGTCGTTTGTTGCTGAACCTAAATTCGGTGTTGCAAGACGTGCCAATCGTCGCCGGGGGGGCCGCCGGGAACAGAACAAGTTTCATGTACTATTTTTTCCCCTTAAGAGAGCACCTGCCTCAGAACACGAACGGCTGGTACTTTCTCTCGGGACTAAGGCCGCAGCCAGGCACCTTGCTGGGCTGGTTTGAGGCAGGCCGTAGGCCGTACTCCAACAACAGCGTCGTAACAATTCTGCCAACAGGACCGGATGGGGTAAATTCGATATACGAGTACACGAACAGGGACGGAAGAAAGCAAGAGTCTAAAACCTTAGATCCCACAGCTAAAAAAGCTGAGGCCGTTACGCAAGTCCTTGCAGAAGAACCCGTGCCGGGGCGGGGCCAGCTTAAACTAGCACTGTCGCACGGAGCAGCAATACACATGGTTGTTCAGCACCCGGCACATAACAGCCAGCTGGAATCGCTAACCTCGTGCGTGATCACGTTTTCGCCCTGCGCCTTCTACGAACCAGGGCCTGATATCGATCCGCGGCAGGTTCTGCGGCTGCGGTCACAGGACGATTGGACTACTTACAACATGCTCCAGCGCGGGTGCAGCCCGCGGCAGCTTCCCAGTTCGGGGCAGCAGTGGTTATTGCCGCTGCTGGATCACTACGGAGCTAAGAAGTTGCGCGCTTAGCGCGCGTGTGCACACACGGCATTCCGCCCTCCAGTGCCGTTCGTTGCCTAAACTTCCGCTGTCCCCTTCTTCTTTTCCTTCCCACCCCCAACCACTCTTTTGCCGTAAAGATATCTGCTTTTTTTTTTAATCAGAGCAACACTGCGCTCGCACGTAATCTCTTCTCTAGCCATTGGCGCGCGACCGGGCTTAGGTTTGTGTAGGGCACATTTAGCACGAGCTCCAGATACACGTTCCAGTCAGCTGGCGTTCTAAGGCACAGCACTGGGGTAGTGCGCGGCGGTTGGCGCGAGACGGGTCCGAAAGAAACCTCGTAAGTCTCGATCTGGCCTTTGGCACGCGGGGGCTGCACAGCCGCCGCCGCCAAATCTTTGGCACGGGGCTGGGCCGCCTCCTCTGGGGTAACAACCGCTAAAGCTCGTGATCCACGACCGTTAAGCCTGCTACTTGCTTGTGTCTTCTCTAGAGCCATCTTTCTGGCACGCGTCATGGCTCCAGTGTACTCAGATTGGTTCTCTTCCTCTGACTTCTTTGGTCTTCTTGGTGCCCTCTGCCGAACAACCACCTGCGCCACGGCCGGCGGCAGAGCAGCCGGCTGCGGTGGATACACAATTCCCGGCAAGACCCTCTGTTCCCGTTGTGGTGCAAAAAAAGACTCTCGGACCAAAAACACTCCCCCCTCCTTTTCCCGTGCCTACCCGCGTACCCATTCCCCCCTTTCTCCCCCCACAAACGCGCGGAATCCCCTTCCCTCCTCTGTCTTTTCTCTCTTTCTCGCCTCTTTTCCCTCCCCGCCCCGTACTTCCTCCCTTCCTCTCCCCCCCCCCCCGGGCCTTGCGAAAAAAGATCTCTCCTCTCTCTCTCCCTTTGCACCCCCCCCCTCTCTCCCTCTCTCCCCTTTCCGCACACAAAAAGAGAATTTCTTGGAATTTGCTAACAAAACCAAAAAAAATGGCCTCATCCTCCCCGGGCCCCTCCCCATTTCCCGTGTGGCTGCTGGATGGCTGGTGCATAGAAACTGCGGCGCAGGGCCAAATTATGTTGCGGCTCACGCAGGAAGCCGCGCGCGAAGAAGAAGCCAAGGCCGGCCGGCCGGAACAAGTCTGGGTGGTGCTGTACAACGTAGCCGTCAGGTTCGACCGGCACCTGGAAGTCGCCGACCTGCTGGACTCGATGTGCATGTCTCCTTTGCGCCGCCACGACGACGAGACGCGCGAAATGAACTGCCCCGTGCTGGAGCAAGGGCTCCGCAACGCCAACGAAGCGTTGCTGCGGGAGGCCTCTCTGGAGGGCCCCCACGTGTACGTCTGGACACGAGTGCCGCCACGCGCCGAGTGCGACAGCTGCGTCGTGGGCGACGTGAGCTTCTCGCGCCGTTCTTGCGCGGTGCGGACTTCCCTGTCCGAGCACCTGCTAATGGACAAGGGCTGGGCGCTGCCGCTCGCCGTTTTGCCGCTGCACGTGAGTTCGCGGGGCCGGCTGCGGCAGCTGCTCGGCGCCGACGAGGTCGTGGCCGACAGCGAACCGCTGCTGCAGCAGCACGGCGCACGCCCGACAAGCGACGACAGTTAGTCCGGCTCCACACGCAGTTCTCCGACCCCACCCCCCGGCTAACTTTTTTTGCTTTTCACTCTACATCATTTTGTTTTTTTAATGCTACCCCCTCCCCTCCCCACCGTCCTCGCGCACACACGCCATTTCCCCTCCCCACCGTCCTCGCGCACACACGCCATTTCCCCTCCCCACCGTCCTCGCGCACACACGCCAATTCCCCTCCCCACCGTCCTCGCGCACACACGCCATTTCCCCTCCCCACCGTCCTCGCGCACACACGCCATTTCCCCTCCCCACCGTTCTCGCGCACACACGCCATTTCCCCTCCCCACCGTCCTCGCGCACACACGCCAATTCCCCTCCCCACCGTCCTCGCGCACACACGCCATTTCCCCTCCCCACCGACCTCGCGCACACACGCCGTTTCCCCTCCCCACCGTCCTCGCGCACACACACCATTTCCCCTCCCCACCGTTCTCGCGCACACACGCCATTTCCCCTCCCCACCGTCCTCGCGCACACACGCCATTTCCCCTCCCCACCGTCCTCGCGCACACACGCCATTTCCCCTCCCACACACGCATTTCCCCTCCCACCGACCTCGCGCACACACGCCGTTTCCCCTCCCCACCGTCCTCGCGCACACACGCCATTTCCCCTCCCCACCGTCCTCGCGCACACACGCCATTTCCCCTCCCCACCGTCCTCGCGCACACACGCCGTTTCCCCTCCCCACCGTCCTCGCGCACACACGCCATTTCCCCTCTCCCCCCGTGGTCATTCACTGTTTCCGTTGTCTCCGATTCTTTTTTTGTTTTTTCTTGTTGCTTAAGAACTAAATTCGCGCCACAGAGAAGCTAGATTTCTTTGGTCTTTTTTTTTTGGGGGGGGGGGTTAAGAAAAAAAACCTGATGAATAGGCTGCCGGTGCAGACGTTGCCTGCCCCGCTGTCCCAGTTGGAATGGACCTACGTACTGAGCCGGGCAGAGAAAAGAGAATGCCAGCGCGCCGCCAACGATCCGGGTTGGTCTCCGGCTAAATCCGACGGGTCGCTCAACCTGTTCTGCGTGTGCCTAACCGGGATTAGGCCGTTGATGTCGCGCACTGAAACCCTGTACGACTTCAGTGCCTGGATCAGCCTGCTCGGTTCCACGGACATCAAGCTGCGGATTTACTATCAATTAGAGCCAGTGGCGGTGGGCGATGACTGTTGCAGCAGCCCCGAGATGCTGCAGATCCTGTTGGCCATCGTTCTCTTCAGGTATTGCGACGGCGACCTGCGTTTGGTGCTCGACCTCTGCCAGCACAGGATCCGCGGCTGGCATGACTTTGCTGGCAAACAAGAAACCAAGACCATCCAGAATTTAGCTGACTGGGAGGACCTGAGGTCAGTGCTCGAGTCCTTCCAGAAAGCCCCGCGCAGATCCGTGGCCGCCCTAGCCAAGTCGGTCTTCCAGGCCATGGAATGTGTTCGTTATCACCGACCCCAACCGTCCAGCCCCGCACTAATACGGCGGGTCGCCATGTTCGCTCGCGGCAAGTGTGAGAACATGCAATTCGACGCCGACGCGCTGCGTAACCAGATTGTCCAGTTCAGGAGCGGTGTGGTGACGTCGAATTGGTTGCAACAGTTCCGGCCCCAAATGACTGGCGCTTCGTCCCTAGCCTTTTACGACGTAAACTGGCGTCTGCCAAAAGCTGAATTGCAAGGGGCGGGCGGGCTCCAGGTGCCTTGGCTGAAGTTCCTGTGCTGCAGGTTTGGGGACGCGCGCGTCCTGACGGTCAGCAGCGAGACGGTGAGTGTCAACTCATGCCGGGGCCTCCAGTTGCTGCGGGTTGTCAGCCCCAGCGCAGAAGACTATTTGACCGTTGAACTGGTGGACAACCCTCACTTAAAACTCGTCACGCTTGAGCGCCGGGATGACGACCCCAATCGCTACGGCGCGGAGGTCTTCCTGTCGTCAACACCCCCTGACCTGATGCAGGTTAGCTTTTGCAACGTGTCCACCACAGCCTCGGTCTACGTCAGGGACACGATTGCAGGGGTCCTGCACGTGGACCTAGGTTCATCTTCACCAAATTGGCTTGTCGTGCAGGGCGAGGACCCCGCGGGGGGCTACGTGGATATCAAGCAGCTGGTTGTGACTGGCGATGCGAAATGCTTGGCCAGGATCGACATTTACAGGCTCAGGATAGCCAGGATCGACCTGCTGCAAACAAACGCTCGAGAAAGCACGCAACTGTATTTCTATCAGTGCGATCTCCGCAGCACTTTTGTCAGCGCGTGTCTGCCGCTCCCGGCCATGTCCCGCAAGGCCGGACTCTGTTCCGTGGACAACTGTCCGCCTCCTCGTTCTCTGGCAAGGGCATGCTACGTCGGGTGGTTGCTTTACTGCCTCCATGGACCCCACGTTAAGTTTGCAAGTGGCTATCTGCGGACAGTCGTGCGGACAGCCGCGCGGACAGTCACGCGGACAGTCGTGCGGACAGCCGCGCGGACAGTCACGCGGACAGCCGCGCGGACCGGCCTTGTTAAGAGAACAGTGCCTTCTCTGCCCTTGAAACTGGTTGCAGCAAGTTCATAGCCCTCTGCTTTTTTTCTTTAAAAAAATTCCTTCTTCTGCCCTGTTTTTTTTGGGCAGGGGGTCAGTCAAAGCCTCCTTTCCCTTGTTGCAGGTTCCAAAGTTTGATGGCTTAAAAAAAGTTTAAAAAAATATACTGTTCTTTTTTTTCCGGAGAATTGCCAAAAAAAAAGCTGGTAGCACTTCTTTGTTGCGCCAGGCCTAGATGTGCCAGACCTCCAGCTGGGACACTTGGCCGTGCGCAGCATCCGGCAGCGCAGCGCGCAGCGCGGGCGGCAAGGCCGTCCACGCCAGGCGCAGCTCCCGGCAGCCGGGCTGCAGCGGCGGCTCGAGCACTAGATGCAGCCACAGGTAGCGCGCCAGCTGCGCCACCTGTGGCTCCGCCGGCCACCAGCGCAGCCTGGCACAATCGCCTAGTACCTCTACCTCGCAGACGAGCAGCCGCCGTTTGGCCGCCGCGGGCGGCGTCTTCTTCCGTGCTGCCTCCTCCTCCTTTCCCTGCGGCGAACAACGTACTAGCACCATGCACGTGCGCGCCGCGAGCCGCAGCCCTCCACGGAGGCGCGCGGCCCTGCCTAGCTCCAACAGGCACAGATTGTATAGCGCGGGCGTGCGCCGCAACCGTTCGTCCCGCGCCACGAGCCAGCCCCGGCGCAGCGCGTCGTGACCTTCTTCTTCACACGTGTCCCGCTGCGGCACGGCGCGCCAGAAGCGGCCGCGCCACAGCGCGCGCACGGCGCGGGAGGACTCCGCGGTGGCGGGGCGGGCCGGTCGTTTGCAGGCGCGCGAACCTGGCCAGCAGCGGCCGCGAGCCCCTGCCGGAAAGCCGGCGGTACGACACGTGCAGCGGGGCCCCACAAATGTAGCGGCGAAGGCCGGTACTGTGTCCAGGGCTGCGCGCGGCAGATGGCGTTGCCCGGCGAGTACGCAATTTTGTGCTGCCGCGCGCCCCAAGCGCCCGGCGGCGCCGGCAACTTTTCGCCGTCCAGCACCACTCTGCCAAAGTCCAGCCGGTCCAGCAGGTCTAACGCGGCCGCCGGCCCCCCGCCGGCCCAGACTACGAGCCGCGACGCCCTGAGGGCGGCCGCGATATCTCGCGCGCTAACAACCGTCGTAGGCCACTCGTGGTGCTCCTGCCAGCAGCGGACACTGGCCGAGCCGATGACCGCCAGCTTCGGCAAGGACGGCCCGGGCACGAAGATGCCGGCCGGCGTGAAGCACGGGTGCACTTTGGCTAGCCACTCAATTGCGTCCGGCCACGCCGATGCTGTGAGCACGAGTGTCCGGACGCCGTCGATTGCTTGCAGTTGCCAGAACGTGGACCACCACACGCGCTGCGCCGCCCGCCCCGCCAGTGTCCAGTCAATTGTGTCGCACTGTCCCGCCTCCGCTTGCAGCAAGTGTCCCCACGTAAAAGCGCCCTCGCCCAGCCCTCGACGGTCCTGGGCAGCGGCCAGCTGGGAAAACGCGATTGGCCACCCTCTTCTTCTCTGGTGGGCGCCAAGTCCCTCCTGGCGCACTGCAGCCGCGCCAACGCGCCGATCCCCGCAGTCAATTGAGTGCGGGGGTCGGCGCCGAGCCCGAGGGCCCGCACCAGTTGCAGCGCGCGCTCGGTGGCCTCGGTGGCCTGGTCCAGCCACAGCGTCAGGCTGTCGCCATTCCGGCTGAGGCGCGCGCCCGCGACGCGCAGCCACAGGAGCGCCAGACCAGTGTCGTGACTGTCGGCCGTCACGGCGCAGCGCTGCGCCGTGGGCTGGGCCAGGCGGTGGTACAACCAGCGGCGGCAGGCGCCCTTGTCGGCGACGCGCGCCGCTACCTGTTTGGCCGAGACCGCCGGCACCGCCCGGGGGGCGCCGGCCTTGTGTTCGAGGGAGCCCGCTAGGCGCAACCAGAAGCGAAACGGCGGTGCGCGGGTTAACAAAAGTTGCCCGTCCCCGTCCAGCCAGCCGGCCCGCTGCCAAGTGTCGTACAGGGCCACGAGCAGCAAACTGGCCGGCAGCTTTGTGCGGACAGTCGGCCCGCGGCAGCACGCCACGAGTAGCGCTAGCTCGAACAGCGCGTCCACGTCCTGCGCCGTGGCGGCGGCCGACAGTTCTTGGTACCACGAAAGATGCTGGGCGAACCAGCGCGCGTCGGCCGCGAAATCGTCCCTCCCGGCAACCGCCCGCCTCGCGCGGCAGCCCCCGGCATCCACGGGCTCCCACGCGCGGGGCTCCCCGTACCAAGGGCGCACTGAACCAATTGGTTCGCACCAGCCGCAGCTCGGCGACAGCGCGCCGCGCACCATGACTGAACAGATGCTGCTGCTGCTGCTGCTGTCGGTGCTGGACGCCTGCGCGGGCTGCCGGAGCCAGCCTAGCGCTGTGTCGAGCGCCAAGTGCCTGGCTGTTTCGGCCCACGGCAGTCCAGCCGCTACCGACAGCGCTTGGCACAGCTCCCACTCTGCAGACGCTGAACTGCACGACGGCCAAGCGTCTGCCGGCACCGGGGAGCTGTTGGCGTGCCACAGCAGCCACAGCACGGCTCAGGCGGGCGTCTCTGGCGCACGCGACGCCAGCAGCCGGAACTGCACCAGGCGGTGCAGCACGCTGTCCTTGAGGTCAACGGACGTCGCAAGTGTCGGGCGCGGCGTTGGCGCGGGTGCCAAGGACGCGCAGGCGTTTAGCGCTAGTTGCACCCACTCGCGCGGCGGGATTAGCCCGGTGCAAACGTCGGAGGTGCACGGGCGAGCGAGCAGCCACAGCAACAGCACGGTCGCGAGCTGCGCGGGCGGCTGCGCTTGGCTGCCGCAGACGTCCAGCAACGCCTCGGCCAAGCACAAGTGCCCGCTGCCAAGCCCACTAGCGGTCTGGAACGCGCCGCACCCCAGCAGCGCGCTGGCCAGCCGCAGCCGCTCCTCTGCTGACTGGCACGAGCCGAACGCCGCTTGTAAGGTGCGGGCCGTCTCGTTGCTGCCCGCGTCCCCGTCGGCGATCGTACTAGTCACACAAGCTGGTGCTGCTCGAAAGTTGCGGGCGCGAAGACCGTAATCTCAACCACGTCGTGCCCGAACAATCTGTGCCTGGCGCTGTCCACACTGAAACAACGTGTGCCGATCTCCTGCAGCTGCTGCGACTGCATTTCCGCCCTGAGCAGCGCCAAGCGCGACGCAAAGTCCGTGACGAACCACTGGTTCGGCTCGCCTAGCGAGAACAGCAGCCACAGCCGCCGCGGGGTGTGCATGGAACGGGCACTTCTATACACGAGGGTGAGACACACAGCAAAACAACAAAAAAAAAGGATCAGCTGAAGAAATAGGAGGGAGGGCAAGGGGAAAGGTGGGGAAAGGAAAGGGTGGATCTGAAGGAGCGGGGCGGGGAGGTAGTATAGGAAATCACAAAAAAGCGCAAAGGTGTGTGTGTGTGGGCGGGGAAGGGAGGGAGTGCAAAGGGTGGGGGGGGCCGGCGGGGCCAAGGGAACGGTGAGGAGGGAGACGGTGGGGGGGGGGCCGTCGCGACCCCTTCCACCCTCTCTCCACTTCTTGGCCCCCCTCTCATGCTCGTCCACTTTACCTTCCCGGCCCCCCCCCCTCTCTCTCTCTCCACTTCTTGCGCAGGTCGTCCACTTTTACCACGGCTGTACGGATAGTAGAAGAAGCCCAAGATATTATGGCGGGGAGGGGGGGCCTTAGCAGAAATTTTCCAACCCTGCGACTATGGGGAGGGGGGCAGGGCCTCGGGCAAGCGGTACTTAGGCCAAGGGGCGAAAGGGGGGGGGGGGCGGGAAGGGGCTCAGGAGCGAAAGGCGAGGAATCACAGGTTTTTTTTTCTTTCTCTCTCTCTCTCTCACACACACTTTTTTTCGACGGAGGAGGAACGGAGACCGGGCTTTGGAGAGGGACTGGGAGAGGAGGGAAAGCATAGTCGGCTAATTTGTCCTTTCCCCCTCCGCACCCAGTCCCTCTCCCCCCCCCCCCCCAGTCCCTTTCTGCCATTCCAGCAAAAAGGAAAGCAAGGGCGTCGGGCATGGTAGTGCGCACGAAAGGGCCCTCTGGGGGGAGTGATCTCAGACATTCCTTCCCTCCCCACGAATGGTCGGGGGGATTGGGGTAGGAACCCTGTTTCTTCCCAATCCCCCCGCCCCCCCCCCCTCCCTCACCTCCTCGCACCCCCCCCCCCCCGCCTTTCCCCCCACACAAACCAGAGCCCTTACTTAGCTCTACTAGTGATAAAAAACTTCTTTTCTTCGTTAATTTGGCTTTCTTGATATAAAAGAATGTCCCAGAAAGCTGATCATTTCAAGGAGAATCTAGAGGTCTACGTCAAGCTGCTAAATTTGATTGACCAGTCTGGAAACGAATACAAGCATCTGCGCAAATTCCTAGCGCACGGGACAGAGCTGCGGCGTCTGCTGTCTATCAGGGACGTGAATCGTTGGTTACAGATACGGAAAAACAAGGGAAAGGGCAAAAAGAGCCTTGCTTGTCTAGGAATTGCTTTTGTTCTCTTCCTGTTCTTGTGCTTGTTGACGGGAAAAACTTACTATGTTACCAAAACAAGCCAAAACATCGTAATAGAAGATAGTCAGCCAAATGCCTCTACAAGCACTGATCAATTACGAGCCTTTCCAGTACCCTCCTTATAAGCGGCTGGTAGCCCTACAACCTCTCAATCACTACCAGCACCGTCTGTTGGCCCTACAACCTCTCAATCACTACCATCACCGGCTGCTACCCCTGCAACCTCTCAATCGTTACAGGTCCTTGATGATGTCAATTGGAGTGAAGTTGATGGCGACGGAATCATCAGAGCGGTCAATAGAACTATTGACCAATGTGCGAGAGAAGATCCGAGTCAACGTGGTGATGCAAATGAACTGCAAGAATTATTAAGGACAGTAGCAAACAATGCAGGGTATCAAGAAATGACAAAAGGTCCCGAGGATGGATTAGCTGGCGGGGTTGAACAGTCAGCTGGCGGGGTTGAAAAGTTAGCTGGCGGGGTTGAAGGGTTAGCTGGCGGGGTTGAACAGTTAGCTGGCGGGGTTGAAAAGTTAGCTGGCGGGGTTGAAGGCTTAGCTGGCGGGGTTGAACAGTTAGCTGGCGGGGTTGAACAGTTAGCTGGCGGAGATGATGCAGACCCGGATGAAGGAAAAGATATTGATCAAGCAGAAAACGACTTTGTGCCAGGTGATGATTCTTCAAAAAGTAACACTATCCTTTATGTCGGGGCATCAGCTGTGTTTGCGTTCCTGTGCAAAAAAGCCTCCGACGCGGTAAAAGGACAAAATACGTCTGATACTAAACGCAACAAAGCTACAACAACAAAAAAGAAACGCAGAAATCCAGAAGAAATATTACTAGACGAAAACAAAGCCAATTTAAATCCCAACGCAAGCGGAGCGCATAGTTTCTACGAGCTTCAACCAGACGAAATACAGAAGCCGATTTCCCTGGGCAAGGAGACCAGTCACTTTTCACCAGTTGTCCAAGGCGGGGTGACGATCAAGAAGTAAAAGCTGCAGTTCGGCCAGATCTCTGACAATTGCCCTACCGATGTACACTCTAGAAATATTCTGACTTTGTCCGCCGCCGAGCACTGGGTAGCTCTGGCAGAGCTCATGATCGGTATACCTTATGATTCGCTAAGCAGCACCGCTCGCGACTGGCTCTTTGATCTCTACAAGTCGACGGATTTTTAGTGGCCTCAAGTGTATTTCAGGACAAAAATGATTTTCTCGAAAAAGGCCAGAGCAACAAAAATTAGCAAAAAGTGCCCCAACTACTAGTAGGACGAAGAAGAACACAAACCGCTCAACAACAACACCAGCACCAAAAAAAAGAATCCGAATGCTTGGGCGCGTGCTAGTATTAAAAAATCGTTCCTTTGCGAGTCCAACACCACTGAAAAAGAAAAGAAATCACCTGCTCGGTCAAAGGCCCCCCCCCGCGTCAAAGAAAAGCCCCCCTCCGCGCCTCCATCCGGGTCTTATTCAATCGCTGCACGAATTTTGCAAGAAGATTTGTTTTTTTAATTACAGAATCCATCTTACCATCCTCCGGCGTGACTGAAAGTCTTAGCAAAAAGCTTATGCTAAGACGTTCAACTTTTTTTTTTCTGACACTAAAATTTTCCCGTAAGTCCCCGTGCGCAATCGCCCGACGGGCGATTGGCGGTAGCTTTAAATTAGGCCCGCGAAATCCGGAGGCTACCTCAAAAAAGAAGAAAAAAAAAGGCTCGGCCCCCCCCCCGCCGCAAGCCTTACGGACAAAGAAAGCCTTACGCGTGTACTGACTGCGACAGTCGCTTGACGTCCTTTTCAATGTTTTTTTTCTAACGATACTGTTTTGCGGTAGATTTGGTGGCGCACAGGAGCCGACATTCGCCTTTTTGCCGAAATCTGCGGCGCGCCAAGGAAAAAGAAAATTTTGCAGAGTACATTTCGGCACTGGCAAATTTAGCACTAGCAAAGTTTTTGGGGAAAGGCCAGCGGGCGGGGAAAATTTTACAGTGCAAAATTTTCCCCGCCCGCCCTCGTTTCCCGAAAAATTTTGCTAGTGCTAGAACTTGCCAGTGCCGAAATGTCCTCTGCAAAATTTTCTTTTTCTCAAGATGCAGTTTCGCGGTGGATTTCGCGGCAAGCGCACAGGAGCCGGCGGACATTCGCCTTTTTTGCCGCAATTTTTGGCGCGCCAAGTAAGAAAGAAAGCTGGCGATTTCGGCAATGGCAAGTTTTAGCTCCAGCAAAATTTTTGGGGAGAAACGAGGGGCGGGCGGGGAAAATTTACAGTGCCGAAATTGCCCGCTTTTTGTTTCCCCCAGAAATTTTGCTAGTGCTAATTTGCCAGCGCCGAAATGTCCTTGGCAACACTTAATTCACGGCTATGGCCGAAAATAGTCAAAAGTAATTTTTTTAATTAAAAACAACGATTTCTATTGTCTCTTCCTCCCCCGCCCAAACAGAAAGCATGCTAACCACTATCTGTTCCCCCACATGTCCCAAAATCTCCGCAAACGTTGCGGAAAGTGTTTTTTTGTTGATGTTGCAGGATTTCACATCAAAGGCAGGCGCTCCAACACCTTGTCGTCTTTCCAGCCAAATAATTTCGTCAGCAAGATTATCCATACGTTTTTGTTGGATTGCTCGTCAGTGCCGTTCTGCACTACCGGATTGCAGGGCGCCAGAAACTGGATGGACATTTTCTCAGCTTCGATCCAGGCAAGGGGTTTGCTAGACTTGTTCACGTGCATTCTGGCAAAAGTCAGGTTTAGCCGGTCGATCTCGCCAGCCACGAACAGTATGCACCGAATCTGGTGGTTCAGGCTCAACAAGCCCGAGTCGCTGCGCAGTGACACGCCGTCGTTGACTATTGATAGCCGCTGGTAGAAGTGCAGTTCGAAGTTCGTAGTAAAGAACTCTGGACTCTGTCTGCGCTGGTCGTACAGGTGGATGAGGATTTCGTGCAGAGCAGGGAACGTCCCGAAGGCCAGGACCAGACTTTCCAGTAAAATGCGGCTGCTCAGGGTAATCAACATACTCTGAAACTGGGTAGCCTTGAATTGCTCGTCCCGGGCGTTGGACCCCATCAGGTTCAGGTTGTCGAGCCGGAGCTTGGGCTTGGCTTGGGGGGTCAGATTCAGTAAGCAAGTGGTCAGAAGAGTCGAGCCTTCCGTCATTTTATGCCCGGACATATTCACGCAGAACGTGGCCTTACACTCACTGCGTGTGTCGATCGAGAGGAGGGAGCGACCCGGTGGAGCAGCGACGAGTTCAGTTGCCGTCAGGTCCACTTGCAAATGTTCCAGCTTCAGCAGACGGGATTGGCACACGCCGTCGATGGGCTCGGAAAGTAAGCTCCGACAGCCGGTGATAGACAGATGACGAAGCACTTCCGTGTTCCAGAGACAGGCCGCCAGCGTGGCCCCGAAGAGGTTAGGACAGTCTTGAATCTGCAGCGTTGCCAGCCGTTCGAATCTGGCTGCAAAAAAGAAAGGCCAGAAGGCAGTCGGTCACGCCCTTGCCGGTGATGCGCACAGTCGTGATGTTGGCCCGGATCCACGTCGAGTCGCGCTGTCGGATCGGAGGTTTGGATCCGGCGTTTGATGAAACAAAATTAAACTTCAGTTCCTTCACCCAACCGAACGCGCAGGCCTCGATAGCAGCGGACAGTTGCTCCGGCGCTAGCGTAAAATGGAGTATCGTGTGCCCACGCAGGACTTGCTGGGCCACTTGGAGCAATTGGCGGACTTCCTGGTGCTCCTTGGGAAAAAGTACTACGCTGACCGGTTTCGTAGTGTCTTCGATGTCCTTGTTGTCCTTCAATCCCTCCAGGCTCATCAACATTCGCACAGTTTCCTGGCTGAGGGGTAAACATTTCGGGGGAACAGCCGGCGTGTTTGGAGGGGGGTCTGCTAACAAAAACAAGACACATGAATAGTTTTCAAGAAGAGAGAGCGAGAAAGAAAGAAAGGGAGGAACAGAGGAAAAAAAGAAAAGTGCTACTCTAGGAAGAGAAAAAAGCAACAACAAAAAAAAAAGAAGCACGCAAAGAGAGAGAGAGAG